>QLPI01009240.1:2051-16176 GCA_003314275.1 Chroogomphus rutilus
TCAAAATCAATATAATTTTGTATTTTAAAAATTCAAAATTTATTTAATATGTTTTGTGGCTGATGTAATTGAGGTTCAGCGCCAACCTTGCTTACATCAGCTTGGTGTCAAACCACATACACATACCCTCAGTCGGCCTGCGACATTACCAACCTTCGACGGATGGACGCTACCACATACCCAACATTGGCCAAGTGGACCAGATGCTACCACATGATCCATCCCAAAAGTACCACCTCCAGCATCCCATGCTCATCTCGGCAGATACACTGCCCCCAAGAGCTTCATGCCATTCTCCACACTTTCAGTCTTCCCCTTCGTAACCCCCAGGAAGTCGATGACAACGCACAAGTCACGTTTTTGTTACCGTGATTCCCCTTTTTGGTGATCCATCAACTTATTTCCATCAACTCATTTGTGTTGTTCTTGTTCTCGCACCCGTTCCTCATTTTTGTTCATTTTGACTTGTCTCATTGTATTTTATCCCCTCTTTTGCATATTCTCTGCCTTATAACACCTTTTCTCCGTCTTTACATACAACTAACTTATCTGCTTTCCCTGCAGTATTAGCATTTGTCAGAATTCACCCTGTCAACCCCCTTCAACTGCGGCGTGTTACACTTGACTTTGAAGCCGTACAGGATGACCCTCCACCCCCATCTGCTACAAGTTCAAGGTCATGTCGATGCTCAGGGTTTCGTGAAGGGCTGCAATCCCGATCCCTTTCTCGTTTATGCAGGGAGAGCACCAGTGAGAAGAGTGCTGGCAAGAAGAGCACAGATGAGGGGTACATGTATAGGAGGCCGAAAGATCGAATGTCCTCCAGCTTAACCTTGGCCCTATGTCTGGTGATGGAGAGGCTGAGTTTGAGATGGGACATCCAGCAGATGTTGCTTCTGAGGAGGAGGGCACGGTTGGTGGAGTGGGAGGCGAGAACCAGTTGGAGCCTGGTTTGTCCAAGATGGGAATGGGACCTAAAACCGGGAGTCCGATCAGTGTGAAGCGTGCAGGACGTATGAAAGAAGAAGGCGAGTGGCTGGAGACACGGGAGGTGATGACCCAAGCAGGGTCACTCCTGATGGATTGGGAGAGTCCAAGGGTTGGCAGTGTTCAGTGTCAATATGGAACTTCCTCTAGCGGTACTTGGTCTCACTCGAGACATAGTCACATTGGTATAGACACCGGTCCAGGTTCTGCAGAGAAGAAGAGGCCCAGGCCTCCACAGAGTTGTGCAAAGCTGCAGTTTGCACTCCTTCATACGGATCTGGAGTGGTTTGAGTTTGGGAAGTTGCTTGAGAAAGCTTGGGCTGCACAGCCTGTACATCCAACGAGTAGGGATGGAGATTGGGGTGATGATGAACCCGGGACGATTGTTGACTTTGGACCATTGATGTTGTGGAACCGGGGTTGGATGTGGATATGGGCAAGGCCATGAGGAGGGGGAATACAAGTATTGGAGTGGGAGAAGAGGATGCTGTGGGGTTGAGTAGAGAAAGGGAGGTGAGGCAGATATTTGGACTCGGGAATATGGACATATGGAGTAAGTGGTACTTTGTTCTCTTGTGAGGTATCATGCTGATATAGTTTTTTTCTTTCTGCATTACAGTAATAAGATGCAGCCTCACATGCACAATTTCTACATCTGGCCTTTTTGTCATCAGCACTCATTTCATCTACTTCTGGTCCTGCCTCCTCGCTGCCTCTGATATCAACCTGTGCTTCTCCACCTTGGACATGCATGGCACCCTCCCATTCCCCTCATGCACTGGTGCACGTGCATGGTACCGTGGCACAGGGATGGTGCTACAGGTGTACAGCCATGCCGACATGCTAGTAGGTGCATGGGCTGGACGCAACCGCATATGACACCTCATGTGTGCATGTGGTGCATGCGTGTCGTGTGTGAACGCATATGACACCTATGTATGCGTGTTGCCACATTGGCCAATCCTGACCCTGA
Organism: Chroogomphus rutilus; assembly: GCA_003314275.1. Lineage (NCBI taxonomy): Eukaryota > Fungi > Basidiomycota > Agaricomycetes > Boletales > Gomphidiaceae > Chroogomphus > Chroogomphus rutilus. Next base: position 4,012 of record QLPI01009240.1, read on the forward strand.
CTGCATTGGGGTTGCTGGTAGTCCCATCCTGCCTCCTGGGAAGCCCAGGTGCACTTGCCTCTGTGTGTATGTCGTCTATACCTAAGGCAGATGTTATAGAGATTATGGCAACTTTGTACAGTAGTTTAGAGAAGTTGTTGGACAATCTAATTTAATATCTCCTCAGTGTATTCAACCACTAAGAATATATTCAAAGAATATACCTAATTTAATATCTTACAGATAAAAGGAAGAATGTCTGACGAAATAATATGCGAACTATAGTACTTTACTCACCTCCTCAGTGTAGTCACCCACTGAGGAGGAAAGCACACGCAGGTGATGTTTCACCCACATATATCCTACAACTGGCTCCTGACCCTATCAAAGGTTTGAGCCAGGCTGCCGGTCCCTATCCAGAGAGCCAGCCATGCGTGTCGTGCAGTACGTGTGTAGGCGTGCATGAGTACATACAAAACAAAGAATAACTCCCTCAATATTGAGGGTAAAAATATACAATAATAATCAAAAATTTTAGAATGTAAAAGCGCACAGGATGACATAGAAATCGATATAAAAATACAATATATTGAGATTGGTCTCTCAGGGGTGAGATGCAAGTTTGCACCCTACATTCCCCCTCAAGCTCAATATATGCCGAGCTTTTCAGAGAGAATCTTCACTCTAGGTCCCGGTAGACCCTTTGTGAGGATGTCTGTGACCATTTGATCAGTGGAAATGTATTCAATACTGATCTTCTTCTCCTCAATGGCATCTCGGATGAAATATAATCGTATATCAAAATGTTTTGTTCTTACATGCTGTTGATTACCATAGGCTATAGTAATGGCAGATTGATTGTCAGAGTACAATTTGATTGGCAATTTAATCGGTTGGAAAACTTCGCTAATAAAATGTTTCAACCATATTGCCTCTTTTGTTGCATGAGTCAAGGCAATAAATTCTGCCTCGGTCAATGAGAGTGCTACAATTGTTTGCTTTTGGCAACTCCATGAAATACTCCCCGAATTGATCTGAAAGATGTATGCTGAGATGGAATGTCGATGATCTTGTGAGGCCCAATCGGCGTCGGCATATCCTACAATGCCATCTCGATTTCCTCCTAAGATAAGTTTCTTATTCTTCGTTCCTTTAAGGTACTTGAAGACTCTCTTCACGGCATTCCAGTGTACTATTCCTGGGTTTTCAAGGAATTGCGACAACAAGGAAACGGCAAATGATATGTCTGGCCATGTAGCTACGGCTGCCCACATTAGTGAGCCAATCGCCTGTCGATAAGGGATCTTCTCCATCGTCTTCTTGTCTTCAGCAGTGGTAGGACATTGGTCTTTTGATAATTTCGTAGTCAAATCAAGTGGAGTCACATGTGTCTTGGTATCTTGTAAATTGAACCGGCTCAAGATCTTGTCAATGTATTCTTCTTGCGAGAAGCTAATAGTGCCAGCTGTGCGATCCCGTTCGATCTTCAGATTTAGTAGCCAATGTAGTTCACCTAAATCTTTCATTTTGAAGATACGTTCGAGGTCTCTTTTGATACCATAGATAATATATTCGTTTGTTGCTGTTATAGTAAGATCGTCGACTGCGGCTCCAATGATCGCTTGACCTTCAATCTTGTGTCTGTAAAATACAGCTGCATCGGATACTGATTTTTTAAATCCTATTGAGAATAAGGCATTGGACAGACACTTATACCACTCTCTACCAGACTGCTTAAGTCCATATATGCACTTCTTGAGTAGAAGTACACAGTCGTGATGTTCTTCAAAATATCCCAGTGGTTTGCACATATATATAGGTTCATCAAGTGGCGCATTAAGGTATACTAAATCCACATCCATTTGATGTATTGCCCAATTATTCCTGGCCACAATAGCACATATAGTTTGTAGTGATGTCATGCGAACGACTGGTGCATAAGTTTCATCATAGTTGACTCCAAATGTCTGTGTAAAGCCTTGCGCGACGAGTCAAGACTTGGCACGCACTATAGCACCCTTTTAATCTCTTTTGAGGACATGTTTCCACCTACTTCCAACAATATTCACACCTGTAGAAGGTGCAACAATCTCCCAGGTTTCTTTGTCGATTTGGGACTTAGTTTCAACGTCCATGGCTTTCTTCCATGTCAGATCATTTAGGGCATCTTTATTAGTTGTAGGTAATTGAAGCCCATTACTGAGATAAGCATTGTTGCTTAGTTCGTCACTGATTTGTTCGGCGCTTATTGCTAGGTAATCGAAATCGATATTGTCGCTGCCCTCTCTAATCAATATATTTGAGTTTGTTTGAGAATCATTAAGGATGTCACTCTCAACGTCCTCATAGGCTAGCGTCATGTGATCTTCACTTTCCATATCCCTAGCTCGAGACTTTGTTCCAGTGCTGGCCTTTGCTCGCTCTTGTAATTGGCAAATTCTTTCACTTCTTCTCAAGGCAGGAGCTTTGCTAGGACCACTCACACCTATTTGACTTGGTTGCAAATTTTCTAAGTCTCTCGTTGGTGTGCCTTCATCTATCTCTTGTATGCAGCTATCGTCCACCTGGTCATGTGGATCATGTAAATCACGTGAGGCTAGTATCGGTGGTGCTGGAACAGATTTATGGAATGGGATCTGGGAAAATTTGGGTGTGGCTTGGGTTTGATCATCAAGAGATATTGTGGGAGTCTTTGTAGAAGTTGCTCCCATGTCGAATATAATATTTCGCTCGACTGATACTCTTCGACTCTCTGGCCAATAAATACAATGGCCGTCGCTCTGTGAGGAATGACCTATCCACTTTGCCATTTTTGCTCTAGATAGTAATTTGTCATCTTGCTTGATTTTGACATAAACATCTTCTCCCCATTTGTGTGTGTCTTTTAAGTTTGGCTTTTTGTGGTTTACCATCTCATAGGGAGTCTTGTCCGGTAGAGCTCTTGTATGCGTGCGGTTTTTCATGTAATTAGCGTGCTGAATAGCATACCCCCATAAAAACTTTGGGAGGTTAGAATCCAGAAGCATGGCACGAGTTCATTCGACAAGAGTACAATTTAGGTGTTCTGCCACTCCATTTTGCTCTGGAGTATTGTGTACTGTATATCGATGTTTTGTACCTTGCTTTTCCAGATAATTGTTAAATTCGGCACTTGTGTACTCGCCCTCTCGATCTGAGAGGAGAGTTTTTATGTGCACGTCTCTTTGTCTAAGCAGCATTGCCTCGTATAATTTGTACTTGGCAAAAACTTGATCTTTAGACTTCATTAAATAGAGGACGGACTCTCTTGAGTGGTCATCGGTAAATGAGACATAGTAAGATTTCTTATCAATTGTGATTTGTCTTGCCAGTCCCCACACATCAGAGTATATCTTGTCGCTGATCTTCTTTGACCATTCACTAGGTTCATTAGGGAGAGGTTTGCGTGCAATTCTTGCTTTAATACACACATTGCAAGCGATTTTCCCATCTATATGCATGAGCTCAAGGCCTATAACCATGCCACGATCCACAAGATGTTTCAGGGGTTTTTTAGATATATGCCCTAGTTTCCTGTGTATATCGATGGCAGTCAGGCATCGCTCAGTGGTATTTCTTTTTGATTGGTTGTCCAATCGATATAGGCCATGCAGTTTCGGTGCTTACAACAATATATGCCCAGACGAACTTTTTATGGTGCATTTCTGATATGCAAACTCTGTTCGATTTCCTGCATCATCACATCGGCCAATCAAGATAAGGGTGAAGGCGATTTTGGGTGCATATAATGTTTCTTTCAATGTCAGGGTAACAGGTTTTCCTTTTACTCGAGTGATTATCTTGAGTTCTCCGCTGCCGTATGCCTCAAAGCTGCCCTGATCGGCTGCTCGAATTGTGCGTGGTATAGGAAAGTTGCAATAGTTCATAACATGTGTTTATGAGGTGTCATGTGTGAACTCGCTCCTGTATCTAGTATGATAGTGTCTCCTGTTCCGTCTCTGATGAAAGTGGCACAATCGTGGTTTATGAATGCCACTGATCTGTTATCGTCTTCTCTAGACGGTTCTTCTTCATCAGCTATGTTTGCTTTGCCTTTCCTTTTTAATCTTTTCTTTTTGAATTTGAATCTCCTCCTCTGTCTTGGTCCTTGCCCCTCTCTACTGCCACCTTTGGCCCAACACATTTCAATTGTGTGGCCTGGTTTCTTACAGTTGGTGCATGTATGCGCCTTCTTTTCAGGTGTACCTACAAACCCTTGATCTTCTTGGGTAATAGATAGTGTCCTGCACCTGTCATATTGAGATTTAAGGATCCGGATGATATTGTCTGGGTCTAACGGCTTGCCGACTTCTTCAAGAGATGTCGTGAGGGTATTCATGATGGATTCGTAGGAAGGTGGCAGTGAAGATAAAATTATATTGAGGAACTCTTCATCAGAGATCTTGGCTCCCATATCATTGAGTCTTGTGAAGAGATCTTGAGCCCTATCAAGGTGCTCTCTGAGATCATCATCCTCTGAGCACTTCATGTTCCGGAGTTGTCTCTGGATGCTGGTGACAACCATCTTTGGTTTCTTCATCATCTCAGTTACCAGAGTGTCCCAGATCTCCTTAGCATTTTTCTTCTTCTCTAGCATTAAAGCTAGTGACTTGACATGGATGCCAGTATTTGAGTCTTGACAAGCCCTTCTCTGGCCAGCCACTTTTCAAGTCTCTCCTCTGCCTTCTCTACCTTGGCCTCCTCATCATCTGTGAGAATATGTGCTTTGGGAAAAGTGGGACGATCAGGTGGTCGGTTGGCTTTGCCTTCAATATGTTTAAGTAGATTTTTAGACTCAAAATAACTCATGAGTTGGGCTCTCCACAGAGACCAATTTGATCCATCTGTAGTCAGCCTCCCCATGGTCAATGAAACTTTCTCTGTTGTGTCCGCGGGGCCCATAACCCTATAGAGATTATGGCAACTTTGTACAGTAGTTTAGAGAAGTTGTCGGACAATCTAATTTAATATCTCCTCAGTGTAGTCAACCACTAAGAATATATTCAAAGAATATACCTAATTTAATATCTTACAGATAAAAGGAAGAATGTCAGATGAAATAATATGCGAACTATAGTACTTTACTCACCTCCTCAGTGTAGTCAACCACTGAGGAGGAAAGCATATGCAGGTGATGTTTCACCCGCATATATCCTACAACCGGCTCCTGACCCTATCGAAGGTTTGAGCCAGGCTGCCGGTCCCTATCCAGGGAGCCGGCCATGCATGTCGTGCAGTATGTGTGTAGGCGTGTGTGAGTACATACAAAACAAAGAATAACTCCCTCAATATTGAGGGTAAAAATATACAATAATAATCAAAAATTTTAGAATGTAAAAGCGCACAGGATGACATAGAAATCGATATAAAAATACAATATATTGAGATTGGTCTCTCAGGGGTGAGATGCAAGTTTGCACCCTACAGATGTGTACCTGGGTGCACCTGAGGTGGGAAGCTATTTGCATTGGGGTTGCTGGTAGCCCCATCCTGCCTCTTGGGAAGCCCAGGTACACTTGCCTCTGTGTGTATGTCGTCTATACCTAAGGCAGATGTGTACCTGGGTGCACCTGAGGTAGGGTGATGTTTGCAGGACCAGAGCTACAAGTGGTATCCATGTCAACACCTGGGCCCTAGAACTATAAAATTTTTAAGGCTTACCCCATATTTAAGGTACTCTTTGGTGAATACTCCTCTAGAGGAGCCAAAGCAAGTCTATGTCCAAGGTAAAACTTGATGGCCTTATGTATATCATTATGCCTATGTGGGTTGGGATCCTTAGAATGGCTCCTAGAAAATGTAGCTTTGTTGTACTAACTTGTCAACTTCCTAGAGACAGTGGAAGAGTCAACTTTCTAGCCATACCAAGCTGATATAAGCCAGGTTAGTGTGGAAATTTGCTTATATCAGTCAGGTTAGTGTGGAACCTCAATTATATCAGCAACTAAATACTTGGTTCTAATAAAATGTCTACCAATGATCCTTATATTGCTCAAGGCAAACAGAAGCATCATCTAACTGAACGTTTGACTGGCAATACTGATCTACTGTAGGTAAGAACAATATCCATCGTGGGTTGCAGGTAAAAGCAATACCCGTTGAACCCACGGGTAAGAATAATACCTGTTGTAAGGCACGGGTAAAAGCAATACCTGTTAAACCCGCAGGTACCCATATCCGTACCCACGATAACCCGCTACCCGTTGCTAAGGGTACGGGTATTCTCGGGTACGGGTATGGGTAGGCACAAAATACCCAGGGGTTACCCATGCTAATCACTAAGTCTGGCTTGTCAGGGGTGGAGAGGGCTGGTTCAAACCAGTCCAGGGTGGTACCGGTCAGGTACGACAGTACATAGGTTACCTTGGTGCTCTTGGTGTTGAAAGCATCAGGGCGGTCACAGAAGTTCAGTCTACATTGCACTAAGAAGGCTTGTAGTTTCCTTGAATCAGATCCATCAAAGGTATCTGGATACCACCTTGGCGGTGTGGGGGGCTGATCTTCTGGGGCTGGCTAAGTTGCTTGCCAGCATAATGAGGGCCTGAGTGAGATCGGGCACAACGTTGGGTCCTAAGGTGGGGGCCCCTCCTGGGTGTGCAGGAGGTGGCAGTGCTGTGGTGGGTGGTGCGACATGGGGTTGGGAAACGGGGGGTGGTGCAGCAAGCGGGGGTACAATAGGTGGTGCAACGAATGGTGGTGCTACGGGTGGTGGTGCCACAGGTGGAGGTGCAAATGGGGGGGGGGGTGCTGATGAGTCTGAAGGTGCTGCTGTGGATGGTCCTGAACTGGATTGCATCTCTGAGGGCGATGATTGTTGAGTCACCAGGGGGTGGTTCACGAGGAATGGGTTGGTCAAATTCGAATGCAGGTGTTGATCTGTGTCCAAGAATCCGGAGTTGGAGGAAGGCTCTGGGGGGTGTGCTGGGGTCTGAGGCATCTGGAAACTTGGTCCGGGGGTGGACAGATCTCAGGGGATGGATACACAGCAGGCAGACACCTGGGTGATTGTCTGCATGGCTTGTGAACGCATGGTAGGTCTCATGCTTAATGACAATCAGGAGTGTGAGTGTGAAAATACTGTTAAATCTGCATATCGGTGCTTAGCTAGAGACTTCCAGAAGGGTTTCCAGAGGGTTCCGAATGGTTTCCAAAGGGAAGTTTGTACTCCAGAGACAGAGGGACTAAGGGTCGCAGATTTCGGGATCGGAATCAGAATGGGGATGGAAAGATGGGAAGCACTGGGGGTCTTGGAACTGTTCACGGTATAGGGTGGTACAAGTGGTTTGAGGTCGCAAGGACTTGGCTTCAACTTATGTGTTGCACCCTCCTCGATCGTCTGTCCCTAATTTCGGAAAGTTGGAAAGTTTACTGGAACTTAATCGGAAACTACAATGCAGAATTAAGTCGATATTTATACTGGCAAATAGTCCAGTCGACTGGTGACTTATATACATGTATCTAGTCTTGTACTATCTTTTGCCAAGTAAAGACAAGGGGGGGAAGAGAGTACAAGAGGCAATATAAAATGAAGAACAAAGGAGTGAGGTATGCAATGATCCTGCATGTCATATATCAAAGGAGCAGAACCTTGGCTTCGGGATCTTCAGAGGTTCGGAAATGTGGAACCTTGGATTGATGCATCGGAAATCCGGAAAGCAGTTATTCAGGCTTTGAGCAATCAGAAAGGTCCCAGAAACAGTGCGGGTGGTTGTGGTGTTTAATGTGGGTTTATTTGGTGGCATGGGCCATAACAACCCTATGAACAAAGAAAAATTAGATGAACCATAAAGTCAAGAGCTGCTCGGTGTCATCACAAACTATGTTGCAGTAACTGTTCCATCCATATGTCCATCAGTATAACAGGTAGAAGCAGTCAGCATTTACCTTGCAAGACTTGCTTCATTGTATTTGTGCCAAAACTGCCATTTGAAACAAGTCATAAGCAGCTGTTGGAATAATTTGACCGGCATCTGTACATTGGTTGCCTTGTCACATCGTCACACATGATTTGTAATTCCTCATCTGTTTTCAATGAGCCATTACCTCTGCTCAAGCCAAACCAGGTGTTCCTTTCCACGGTCCTTGCTTAGCACCACCAAAATTCAACAGCAGCATAATACCAGGGGAATGATTTGGAGTGCACCTGTGCCCCATTAATCCACGGTGGATGCTTGGCTCGGCTTGGAGCATGATGTTCCAGGCCATAACAGCAATATTGACTGAGATTCAAATAAAACAAACTTGGATATCACAAATTTCTTGGTATAGAAGATAATGATATTTTTCCACAGAAGGTATAGATAATGAAAGCAGGAGTGAGAGGATTGTAAAAAGGCCACTATTGGTGAAATAGATGATTGTCAAGACCATGAATTGCAATCTGGGAGTCTCCCTGTCAGGGGATGACCCTCTTCAAAGCCTGAACCAAGTCCAAGGTCCTATCTCAGACTCCACCCAACTCTGAGGATGAGAGACCTGAGTCCAAAGGATCACCAAGCGGGAAATCAGAATAAGCTTAGCATGGGTAACTAAGGCTCTGGAATAGGCACTTGAAGCACTGATTTAGTGCCAAAGAACTGGCTCTATTGACTCCAGTGAATAGATGTGTAAGCTGGCATATAGACCATTTACATAAAGGGTATATAAGGAAGGCTCACTAGTAGTGGAATCCTTAGACTTTCCTCTTTGGATTTCCCCTACCTAGGTAAGTGCCCCATATATAAATTAGATAATCATATATAAACTTTGGATTTCCCATATCTAGCTCACTTCTGAGACACATCCAGAAGTTACAAGAGGGTTGCCCTTACAGCAAGAAAGTCTCTCCAATAAGGACCAGAAGCTGTACTACAGCACAGTTATAGGTAGCTTTGGACTCAACAGAAGTGACTTGGAGAGTACCCACTCCTGGATGTACCTGACACCAGACTCCCTCTCCTCTGTAGCCATAGCCATGGATATCCCCACTGGTCTCACCTCTGGGATAGATGCTGAGGAACGATTGTGGAGGTTAGAGCAAGAATTGGTGGAAAACCGGACAGCAAATGCTGCAATAAGCAAAGCCCTTAGGGTAATCATGGCCAAACTAAATGACCCCATGCACAAGGGCCTAAGCCCCAAAGATCTAGAGGATGACCCAACACTGAGCCCACATTTTTTGGACCCTTGGAGTGTCACCATCTCACAAGGAAACTCCAGAGTCCAGCCTGCACCTCCGACTGACTTTGATAGAGATAGAGAGAAGGGGAAGGCCTTCCTCAACTCCTGTAACATTTACTTTGTGATCTTGTCAAGCTTCAGGTACTGATGGAGTTTAGTACTGCCAAGGGGTGTTGGCGAAAGGTCGGGTGGACTATGGCCAAGTCCTGCAGGCCAAGAGTAGTGGCATTGGCTTCAATGTACTCGTGCATTGCACCCTACTTGCCGTGCATGCCACTGGATTTGCAACAGACAGATACTTGGGGGGATGCTGATGATGCCAGCCCCAGTCGAGGACTTAACAGAGGAGAAGAAGGTAGAAGGGCCTAAGCCTAGTTGATACCCAGAATGAGGAAATATGTACATGCATGTCCTACTTATATAGGTTAAGAAGCGACATGTGGAATAAGGAATGTGGGACAACAAGGTATGCAGAGCATGTGGTTATTGTCCATAATGGATAAAATTAGAATGAAGGAATGCAAATGGGGGTAAAACAATATGGGATAAGATAATAAAGATGTAGCCAAGGATAGGACAATAGGGAGTGGCCGAGTATAAAACAATGGAGATGCAACCGAGGATAATACAAGGACAGGAAGTCCCAAGGGGAGACGGACCAAAGGGTGAAGATGGGGAGTGTGGATGGTGAATGTGCCGAGCCGAGACGGGCATACCAAGTGTTATGCATGCGGCGTGGACACTTGGTTGTAGATATAGGATGGTCGCTCGGTCAGCAATGCCAAATAGATGGGTCTCAGTACGTGTACTTGACAGATCTGTGGAGATCAATTCCCTAACAGCCAGACTTGGATACACTAGACTCTCTCCTACTTCAAGTCCAACAGAGTGGCCCACTTCACAAACAAAATACTCTGGAGTGAGAGAAATGGACATCCTCACTACTTGGGCTGGAGAGCCTTTGAATCAGACTTTGTACGGAATTTCTGCCCAAAGAATGAGCAGCTCTCTACCCTCTTGTAGCTAGAAGAGATAGGCTGGTACCAAGGCAGAGCCTCCGTAGAAGAATATGTTGACCAATTAATGGAGCTGGTGGACCTTGGAAAATACCATGATGACAAGATGATCGTAATCAAGTTCCACCAAGGCCTCGGACTGGGGATACAGACAAAATTTGCCCTCTTTGAGAGTGGAATGCTGAACTTTGATGATCCCAATGGATGGTATGAGGCAGCATGAAGGGTTGCCTGGGACTAAGAAGCTAATAAAGCATTCATGGAAGCCCACTGCAGCCAACTTTGGACTTCCACCCACTTAATCAGCATGCCCTCCAAACCGGTTCTGGGAATCCTGAGGATGCCAGCATTACCCCCTCGCTTCCCAGAACTGCCCCAACAAACCCTAGCACCATCGCCAGTTGCACTGAAAGAAGCTCCATGTCAGCAACAACCAGAGCTTCAATACTGGAGAGCGGAAGAGGGAAATGAGCAATGATACTTGTTGGTGTATTGACCAGCTCAAGACTGAGCTTTAACTAATTACCTAAGAACTGTACATATAGTCTGGCGGAGTAGCGGAGTCTAATAACAAGCAATAGAGAGAGGAGTAGAGAAATCATGACATTACCCCCCCTTTTAAGGTCAATGTCCTCATTGACGATGCATGCATTGACTGTTGCCTGTCTACTGGGTGATCCAAAGTACCGGGTTGGAAGAGCTTGCGCTTGTTTGGCATAGGCACTTGTGTCACTTGTATCCCTCCCACCCGCGGTCTCGTCCGATAGAGGTGGTGAGAAGAAGGTAAACGACCCCTGCACTGGTCCTAGCCATCGTGCCGGCATGCACAATTGGTGGGGCATCCTTTTTGCGAGAAGAAGGTAAGGCAGGGGTCGCCAAATGGATTAGTTAGTTTTCTTGTTGCGTGTCAACCTCTCTGGACCCGGACCCCTCTGGAGCTCTCTGCTAGCCAATGGATCATCCTTTCGTTGCACCGGCATATGTAACGTTTATGGGTCGTTTCCTCGTTGCGCCAGCATGCGCGGCGACTCGGTTTTCTTTTTACAGGTTGTTTCTTCGTCGCGCCGGCGTGCGCGGCGATTTGATTTTTGTTGCACCTGCATGCGTTCGCACCTTTCGTCGTCACGCACTCATTGCGTCAAGTCGCCGTGTCCACCACCACCATGCGTATTGCACATGTGTCGCATTCGTCGTCATGCACATGCCACACTCGCTGTTGCGCACTTGCTGCGCCCAGACTGGCCACGTCCTCCACCGCTGCATCGAGTCGTACCACCCACACTCGCCACATCCACTACCGCACCTGCCTCTGCACCCCTTCGCACACGTGCCGTAGTCGCCGTTGCGCATCAGTGCACCACCCTCACACCTGCACCCGCACTTGCACCCACCACCCTCGCACTATCCTCACGCCTGCCACCCTTGCACCATCCTCACACCTGCCACCCTCGCACCATCCTCATGTGCACCCGCTGCCACGCCTCGCGCCTGCCGCCTTCACACCATCCTCACGCGCACCCGCTGCCACGCCCGCCGCCCTCGCACCATCCTCACGTCCGCCGCCCTCGCACCATCCTCACGTCCGCCGCCCTCTCACCATCCTCACGTCCGCCGCCCTCGCACCATCCTCACACGCACCCGCTGCCCTTGCACCTGCGCACCGGTTGCATCCACCTGCGTTTGTGCCTGCCACCGTCGTGCCCTCGTAGCGCCGAATCACCACCACCGCCGAGCGTGTCACGCAGGTGTTGCACTCGCCGTCGCGCACCTGTAGCGCTGATTTGCTGCTGCGCACTCATTGTGTTCCGTTGACTTGCCACATCCACCACCACCGCCGAGCATGTCACGTATGTGTCGCACTTCCCATCACGCACTCGTTGCGCTGATTTGCCGCTACGCACTCGTTGCGTTGACTCGCTGCATCCACCACCGCAGAGCATCGTGCACCTCTCACATTTGCCATCGTGCACTTGTTGTGCTGACTTGCTTGTGT
>QLPI01009241.1:0-13600 GCA_003314275.1 Chroogomphus rutilus
TATCGAGAAGCCATCGGATCCTTGATGTACGCTGCATTGGGAACACGGCCTGACATAGCGTTTGCAGTCCAGTCATTATCGCGATATTCAACAAAATTTGGTCCAACGCACTGGAATGCCATCAAGAGAGTTTTCAGTTATTTAAAGGGCACAATAGAACTTTGGTTGACTTACGGGCACACTCAAACTGAGCTAATTGGATATGCGGACGCAGATGGCAGCACAGCTGAGGACAGGCACGCTGTTTCAGGATATGCCTACATTGTCAATGGAGGAGCTGTGTCTTGGAGCGCAAAGCATCAGTCAATAATATCGCTTTCTACGACAGAAAGCGAGTACGTAGCTGCTGCCCATGCCGCAAAAGAGGCGCTTTGGCTTCGCTCTCTGATTGAGCAGGTTTTCGATACAAAGCTTTCGCCGACCACAATGTTCTCAGACAATCAGTCGGCCATCGCGCTTGCTAAAGACCATCAGTATCACGCTCGAACAAAACACATAGACGTACGTTACCATTTTATACGATGGATCGTCGAGAAGGGCGCTGTTTGTCTGGTTTACTGTCCAACGGAGGATATGGTGGCGGACACTCTTACCAAGGCATTACCATCGGCGAAGGTAAAGCACTTCGCAGTAGAACTGGGGCTGTCCATGGTTTGAGGGGGAGTGTTGGAGACGACGACGTTGCAGTGTGACAAACTGTGTCACCCCGCATATCATACTTATTATTTGCCGCAAATAGGTTTTGCGCAGTCACAAAGGAATCCCTTTTTATTCCCTTCTTTTAGATAGTCCATTGTTTCTGAAATACTATATAAGTAGCTACATCGATTCCCATCTTCCTCAGTTTTTTGACGTTCAAACACTGAGGTAAGATATTTAACTAGCTATTTGGTATTAGTTTGCTTACCTGTACGCTCCTGTAGATTGTTCGTATAGGTAAATTATATACTTAGTTGTTTGACGTTCAAACGCTGAGATTGTTCGTATAGTCATATAATTCTAACACACAGGACTGGGGATCTTATTCATTACGACTTATTTCCCGGTTCTTGCCCCAATTTCCGTGTCTGAAAATGCAAAAGCTCTTGCATTCTTCACATTTTGCCGTAATTTTGCCCAGGTGAGTCCTGTTCGTTGTTGCTCATGAACATATCAAGAACATGACTATGTATAGGTATGGGGAGTGACCATCGGAGGATCTGTTCTCCAGAACGAGCTTCGGAACAGGCTACCTCCAGACTTCGTCTCTCAGTTTCCGGGAGGAACTGCCATTGCTTACGCAATCATCCCATCCATCCCAACTATGGAGCAGCCGTTGAAGGACGAAGTTCGAAACGCCTTTGCGAAAGGCGTAAGCATGATATGGAGTGTTTTGATTGGCGTCGGAGCATTGGGATTGATATCAAGTCTTCCAATGGAGGGATTACCTTTACACACTGACGTTGACAAGGATTGGGCCATGGAGTCCCAAAAACGTGACCCGAATGTCTAAATCTCAGTTTTAGGTTAGGTGTTCAGTCTCTCCCGAGTCCCGTTGGTCTCACGGGCATTACCCTCTTTTACTCTTGTTGGACAGTTGTACTGATTGGATTCACGAACAAGTTTACGTTCTTTTGTACAAAATTGGTTTCCTTGTGCTGATGATTCTGATCATGGTGCCGGCAATTCTAACAATGGTGAGAAGCCTAAGACTATTATTCTGGGACTGTTTGTACACTCATTAACCCTGATGCTAGCGGTCAGGCAGCCTGTGTGGATCCCATAGTCAGATAATTCATTGCTAGTGAGTAGGACAATCTCATCTTTGGAAAATAATTTGAATTGAGTAAAATCTGTTGGCAAGGTGTATATGGGAAGAACTTGTTGTACTAGAAATAATCAATTGATGCTGAATTAACTGTCTATCATATTTTGAAGGTTAAATAAAAGACTTGTGCCCTCCTCGATTGTCTGTCTCTAATTTTGGAAAGTCGGAAAGTTTACTAGAACTGAATCAGAACTTAGGACACAGATTAAGTTGATATTCATACTGGCAAATAGTGCAGTCAACTGGAGGTTATATACATGTAACTACTCCTTGTATTATCTATTGCTGACCAAAGACAAGGGCAAGAAGGGAATACAAGGGGTTAATAGAGAAGGGGAAACAAAGGAGCGAGGTATGAGGTGATCTCACAAGTCACCTATCAAAGGAGCAGAACCTTGGCCACCGAATCGCAGAGGGGTCAGGATTACGGGAACTTTTGAATGTTGCAATGGAATCACAGAAGGTGGTCATCCCAGGTTTTATGGTTGGAAAGATCCCAGAAAGGATATGGGTGGTTTGGCAGGAATTAAAATGGTTTACTAGGGGCATGGGCCATAACCCCTGGCTGGCTGTCCCATCGGACTTTGATGGAGACCAGGAAAAGGGCAGAGCCTTTCTCAACTACTTCACAGTGTGCAGCAACCAGTTTGCCAATGACCAAGCCCACATCCACTGGGCATTGTCATACTTCAAGTCAGGAAGAGTGGCTCGGTACACCAACAGGGTTCTGCGAAACAAATGAGCAGGACACTGTCAGGGGATGACCTTCTCCAAAGGCTGATTCAAGTCCAAGGTCCTATTTCGAACTCCGACCAACTCCAAGGCTAAGATTCCCAAGTCCAAGAGGACCACCGAGTGGAAACAGGAATGATCTTAAAGCATGGTGAATAGAATATGGAATAAACGCCCAAGCCTTGGACTTAGTACCAGGAAGTTGGCTTTACAAACTCCGATGTATTGATTTGTAAGCTAGTGCACAGACCACTTACATAAAGGTATAAAAGGGGTTCACCAGTGGTGGGATCCTTAGACTTTCCTCTTTGGATTCCCCCTGCTTAGGTAAGGACCCCACATGTACTTAGGTAGTAGTTATAATTAAAACCTTTGGATTTCCCCTGCTTAGCTCGCCTCTGAGACACCTCTGAGAGGCTGCAAGAGGGTTGCCCTTACAGACACCCCCTGTACCCCAACTGGAAGGCATTCGAGACAGACATGGTGGAGCACTTTTGCCCAAAAAACAAGCAGCTCTCAGTCCTGATGTGACTCAAAGGCACAGGCTAGTATCAAGGCAGGGACTCGGTCGAAGAGTACATTGACCGTTTTGAAGAGCTGGTGGCCCTGGCAGAGTACCATGATGACAAGATGATCACGGTCAAGCTCAGGAAAGGTCTAGAACCTGGAATCCAATCCAGAGTGGCACTATTAGGGGACAGGACACCTGGCTTTGACAACCCGGAGGGATGGTATAAAGCAGCTTGAAAAGTGGCCTGTAACTGGGAAGCAAACAAAGCCATTGTCGAGACTAACTGAAGCCATGGTCGAACAGTGAAGTTGTGGTTCATCAATCCTGCCAGTCTAAGGAAAGAAGGAAGGGTAGCATATGATGGAGAAGCGGTGCATGGGCATAGGGTATATAGAGCGCAGGACTCTCTGGCAATGGGGCTTAGGTTTTCCTCTTAGGAATTCCCCCATTGCTAGGTGAAGTCCCTTCCTTGTATATGTACAAGAGTAACTGAGCCTTAGGAATTCCCCCATTGCTAGGCCCTGTGTGATGATCCTCAGGTACCACTGGGGTTGCCCTTACAGTGTCAGCATTTTTATAATCTGTAGTGATTGGCGCGGGTATTGGAAACCCACACAGGTAGTGGGTACAGGTAGCGTGGGTAAGGGTCAGGGTCAGGATTTCCAACCCAGCCCAAACCCATACCCATATCCTAACAATGGGTAATGGGTTTTTGCGGGTATGGGTACAGGTAGACATAATATACCTGGGGGTTACCCATGCCAATCACTAATAATCTGTTCCCTCCCTCCAATGTCATGTGACTGGTTCACCACATCAGGTGACCAGTTCAACTCCATCTTCCTCTCACCATGCACCCCACCTGGTGCATACCCATGTACCCTACCTCCCGACACTCCTACATGTGGGACTGTCAGGATGTGCAGTGTACTGGTGTCACCACATCATGCATGGTGGAGGACAGACCTTGGCATGTCCTGGGTGCATCACATGTTTGTGTTCTGTACTCACTGCATGCTAATGTCCTTCCTCCCACCATCGCTATTCTCCTGACCATACAAACAACTTGGCAACACCAATGCACCCCACCTCCCAACACCCCCATGTGTGGGGCTGTCAGGACGTGCAGTGTGCTGGTGTTACTGTATCATGTATTGTGTAGGAAAGACTTCTGTATCACATTGTGCACCCACCACACACCGAGGTCTTTCCTCCCACCATGGATGGCCATTCTCCTGACTATACACACAATGCAGTGCACATCTGCACCGTCCATGTCCTGACATCCCCACATGTGGGGCTGTCAGGATGTGTGGTATGCTGGTGTCACCACATCATATGTCATGTCAGGTTCCCTACACCCTGTGTGCACACTGAGCTCTATGGGCTCCTCCACACCTCATTCTGCAACCTGATCAATGTGCCACCCTGAGGTGACAGTCTATATTTCTGTACTTGGATGTAAACTTTTTTGAATGGATAGGAACTATGGAAGTGCCAGCTGGAATGGTATGTCTATGTCACAGAGATGTTTGTTTCATAGTAGCTGGTTTATCACAGAGTCAAACAAAGATGTGCATCATCATGCTTGACATACAGCTCTACACACATGACTGCTGCTAACCGACTCAACACCAATGCAGCTTTACATACAGCTCTATGCATACAACAACATTTGAAATGGCTCTGACTACTGATACATACAGCTCTATGTGCACATCCTCTGCTAATTGAGTCAACTCAATATCCCCACATGTACTCTGAGTGGCAGTTTCTCACCACATTTGACTGTGGAAAGCTAAAGCCTCAGAAAAAAATGGTATCATTGACTTGCAGGAATGTGTAGCTATGGAGTACCAAGACACACTCAAAGAGTGGTGGAAATTAAACTTTAAAATGGGCAGCATATCACAGTGCAAGATATTTCTTATAATCTACTTTCCAGCTCTCAATAGTGAATTTTTATATTTTTTTTGATTATGCATGCTTCCTAATCCCCTCACCTCACACTATCACTACACATCTCACTATGGCTACCATCTACTGTTTTGGTTTGGTGATGACATTGGCCATGCATGCTCAAAATAAATGCTCACAGCATCCTGCTCAACCAGTTTGGGATCATCACAATATGTGTGAATGCCCTGATCCATCTACTGTCATTTGTACCTTATGTGTTGTTTCAATGAGACTATTCACATCCATACCACCCACCTGTCAATTGTTCCAGATTATGGTATCTCTATGCTGTTCTCTGTGATACCATTTTTTTTACCAGGATTTTGCACTGCTGCAATTTAGATGGTGAGTCTTGCTGTGTTTGACACTGCCCCAATGACCAATAAAACCACCATGCCCTGAGTACACTCCTTATGCATGGCTGCAATGACCAATAAAATAACAACATACCACCAACATTGACAAGCTTGTGACACCTAGCAAGGAACAATGATGGTGGCTCATAGCTACAGTACAGACCTCAGCTGAGCATGTTCATTAGTGGTTTTCTCAACATGAGATTATGTTATGGCCCATGCCGCCAATAAACCCACATTAATCCCCACAACCACCCGCACCATTTCCGGGACCTTTCCGACCGCTTAAAGCCTGAACAACTGCTTTCTGAATTCCGATGTATCAATCCGAGGTTCTGCTTTCCCGAACCTCCGAAGATTCCAAAGCCAAGGTTCCGCTCCTTTGATAAACGACGTGCAGGATTATCGCGTACCTCACTCCCTTGTTTTTCATTCTGTATTGCCCCTTGTACTCTCTTCCCCCCTTGTCTTTACTCAGCAAAGATAGTACAAAGACTAGATACATGTATATAAGTCACCAGTGGACTGGACTATTCGCCAGTATGAATATCAACTTAATTCTGCATTGTAGTTTCCGATTCAGTTCCGGTAAACTTTCCGACTTTCCAAAATTAGGGACAGATGATCGAGGAGGGCGCAACACATAAGTTGAAGCCAAGTCCCTGCAACCTCGAACCACTCGAACCACCCTATACCGTGAACAGTCCTAGACCCCCCGGTGCTTCCCGTCTTTCCACCCCCATTCCGATTCCGACCGTGAACCCGCGACCTTTAGTCCCTCCGCCTCCGGAGTACAAACCCCCCTTTGGAAGTCATTCAGAACCTCTGGAAATGTTAGGGTCTGGTAAATCCGAGAAGTCGGTCAAGTCCTGCAGGTTGTTCAGGGTGGCTAGGCTTCAACGTGCTCGTGCATTGTGCCCTGCTGTTCCATGCATGCCACTGATTTGGACAGGGGTGATGCTTGTGAGGGTACCGAGGGCATCGGCTTCAAGTGGAGGACTTGAACAGGGGAGAAGTGGACAAGAGGGTCTGAACCAAGTTGATATTCTGAGTGAGAAACTATCTACATACATACACTACTTATATGGGTTAAGAAGCAAGATGTGGAACAGGGTGGCATAGGGAATAGAGAACAATAAGGTATGAAAAACCATGTGGGAGTATTGTTCAGTGATCAAGAATAGAATAAAGAATGTAGGCAAGAATAGAATAATAGAGTATGGCTGAGAATAAAATAACGAAGGAGTGGATGAGAATAGAACAATGGAGGATGGCCGAAAATAAAACAATAGGGCCGTGATAGAATTAATAAGTGGATATCAAGTGTCCTGGGGGAGGATGGGTAAGGGAATGGACGTGGAATGGGAGAATAGTGAGAGGTAGAAGTGATAGGTGGGAGAGGTAGTTTATACGATGTACCGGACATGCCGAGCCGAAACCTCGGGATAGTGGGGATATCATGGGTAAAGGCCGGTCGGTCAGTCGGTAGTACCGAGTGAGTCAGAGCTCGATATCGTGGGCTTGACAGGAAACCCCTCCGGAAGCCTCTAGCTAAGCACTGACATGCAGATTTAACAGCTTATCCAAGTGAGCCACTGTGATCAGACATTTGATGTAAGTTTGTCTTGACTATTCACACTTATTATACTTGGATGTGCAATGACCACTATAACAGATTCTGTGTAGTCATGCTCCCATCCCATGACCACTTTGCACATTTCATGTGGTGCACCCATCTCATGACTACTATGCATGCTCCATGACACCTGCAAGTATCATATGATAGACGAACATCAATCCATGTAATCACATCTGTCCCAATCTTGATCTTGCCCCATTGAGCCATTCAAAATTTATCAACTCCCATTCTGACTGAATTTTCATTCACTCGACTATCAATATGTAATCCTGTGTGTCATACAAGCTGGGATCAGGGCCAGAGTTAATGGTGTCACCTATAAGTTCCCTTCTTCCACCACCCCACCCAGTGCAGACTTTTTATTTATTTATTCATTTATTTATTTGTTTCTCTAGGTATCAAAATGTTGCAATCCCAGTAAATACCCATGCTGACTATAGTTCAGCAAGGACCAATATATCAAACCATCATGCACAAGGTGTTCAGGGGAGATCATGACCATGACAATCAATAACAACTGCTGAACAAGCAAAGGCCTCAATGCTCCTAGCCTAATGCATATGTCATGTACAAGCCCGAACTGTCTGAATAGCTACATGCACAAACTCAGCTATTGGTCTAATTTGCCAGGTGTGGTACAGCCACCTCACAGGTGGCCATCCTTGCAAAGGTAGCCACCAGGCTACCATTCTTGCAAAGGCTGCTGACAGGCAAACTAGCCTGAGGGTATTTTTTTTTTCAAATTGTGAATTCAATGACCTTTTATAGTTACTAATTATATATTTTGTGAGTATGTAAATAAACATGCTCTACCCTTTGGGCAGAAGACATACCAAAATGGCTTTGCCATGCAAAGGTGGCTGCCAGGTGTTAAGTACATGTACCAAGTGTCCGGTAATTCGGCAGTGCCGACCAAGTACATCGGACTATGACCATGCCCAAGTATCCAAGCCACATGCAAATTACTTGGTGCACCGGTCTCGGCTCGGCACATCCACCCTCC
Source organism: Chroogomphus rutilus (assembly GCA_003314275.1). NCBI lineage: Eukaryota > Fungi > Basidiomycota > Agaricomycetes > Boletales > Gomphidiaceae > Chroogomphus > Chroogomphus rutilus. The sequence goes on from QLPI01009241.1 coordinate 8,008, forward strand.
ACATCCCCATCCCCATCCTTTGTCCACCCTTCCTCATGTTACCAACCATTAAGCCTACCCCGTCCATTCCTTATTCCTTGACCCACCTCACTTCGGGACATTTTGTCCTTGTATTATCCTCAGTCGCAACTATTGTTTTACTCCCTATTGTCCTATCCCTGGCCACATTCCTATTATTCTATCTTTTATCATTCTATTCCTGTTTGCATTCCTTCATTCTAATTTTACTCATTGTGGACAAGACCCAGATGCTCTGCATACCTTATTGTCCCACATTCCTTATTCCACATGTCGCTTCTTAAACCTATATAAGTAGGGCATGCATGTACATATTTCCTCATTCTGGGTATCGACTAGGCTTAGGCCCTTCTGCCTTCTCCTCCTCTGTTAAGTCCTCTACTCGGGCCAGCATCATTGGCATCCTCCTGAGTATCCCATCTGTTGCAAATCAGTGGCATGCACAGGGAGTAGGGCACAACACACGAGTACATTGAAGCCAAAGCCACTACTTCTAGCCTGCAGGACTTGGCCATTCCCTTCCAACATCTCGGCATTCCCAAAGCTTGATACCAGGCCACTGGTCTTGTAAAGGCTGCTGCTAGGCATGGCAAAGCCACCTTACAGGCAGCCACAGGGCAACCAGCCTTGCAAAGATAGCCTGGCAGCCGTCTTTGTATAGTGAAGCCACCTTGATATGCCTTCTACCCAAAGGGCAGAGTACAGCTAGTCTATAATATAAAAACCAACTGTAGTCCTTGTAGATGTGCTGCATCAGCATTTATATAATCCATTCTCACCCTCCAATGTCATATGACTGGTTCACCACATCAGGTAACCAGTTCGACTCCTTCTTCCTCCCACCACCCACCCCACCTAGTGCACACCCACCTCCTGACACTCTCACATGTATGGCTGTCAGGAGGTGTGGTGTGCTACTGTTGCCACATTGTGCATGGTGGAGGAAAGACCTCAGCATGCAGTGGGTGTACAACATGAATATGTGGTGTGCCCAGTACATGCTAAGGTCTTTCCTCCCACCATGGCCATGCTCCCAACCACATGCGTGATGCAGTGTACACCAATACACCCCACCTCCAGACACCCCCACATGTGAGGCTGTCTGGATGAGCAGTGTGCTGGTGTCACCATGTCATGCATCGTCTGTTAAGTATGCATACCAAGCACCTGGTAACTTGGTAATGCCAACCAAACAATCAGTCCAATTCCATGCACAGGTGACCAATCCACACATATGTCACTTGGTACATCGGTCTCGGCTCAGCACATTCACCATTTACATTCCCCATCCTTATCCCTCATCCACTCTTCCCCACTCATTATCCACTAATCCCACCCTGTCCACTCCTTATTTCTCGACCTGTTCTACCTCAGGATATTATGCCATTGTTTTATTTTCAGCCATGATCCTATTAGTATATTTGGTCACTCTCTATCATATTTTTGGCCACATTCTATTATCTTATTTTTATTATTCTATTCTCTTCCACATTCCTTATTCTATTCTTGATCATTGTGGACCATACCTCCACATGCTCCACATACCTTATTGTTCTCCATTCCTTATTCCACATCTTGCTTCTTAACCTATATAAGTAGCGAATGTATGTAGATAGTTCCTCACTCTGAATATCGACTTGGTTCACCTCCTCTCATCTCCCCCTCTTTAGTCTAAAGCCCTTTACTTGGGCCGACACTCTCAGCACCCTCCTGGGTCTTTCTTCAGTCTAAATTAGTAGCCCGCATGGAAGAGCAGGGCACAACGCAAGAGCATGTTGAAGCCAAGCCACCTTGAATGGTCTGCAGGACTTGACTGACTCCCATCCACAATATTGGCATTACCGACACCTAACAGTATATTCAGAGTCACACTGCTTTCCATGCCTTTTCAGTTTTTATGATTATGCCCCCACATACTAGATCATCAACCCATACTGAAGACAATTAGCTCACCCCTATGGTTCATCAATGAAGGGAGCATGAGGCCTCCGGCACTCTACCCCTTCTCATTGGTTACACCTCACCAGCAATTGAACTACAGCATCTCACCTCTCCCTTTGAGCAAGAGTCATGCATCAAAGAGGTAGTCGACGATAATATTGAATACATAGACGATGACAATGGCAACCAGGAACCAAACCCAGTAGAGGATGAACTCAGCTTGGTACACTATGATGCAGATGCCAAAACCGAGGAACAGCCTCAACAAACTCGGGAGGCAGACACACCTGAACCTCCTTGCACTCCGGTAGCTGCACCTCCTCAACCTATTGCTGTACCCCATCAGCCTGTGGCTGCATCTCTGCAACCCACAGCCACACCACCTCAGCCTGCGGCTGTACTGCCGCAAGCCAGGCAAGCTCCCCGAGCCAGGAACCATACAGGCTAGGCAGGCTCCCCAAGCCAGGCCAGCCCCACAGGCCAGGCAGGCTCCCCAAGCCAGGCCAGCCTCACAGGCCAGGCAGGCTCCCCAAGCCAGGCCAGTTCTAAGGGCCAGGGCACCTATAAACCCAGCCAACAATAATGACCTTCTAAACACCATCCTCGAACTCAGCAGAACCACCTGAAATCACCAACAGGATGGTCAAGCCGCCAGGATTTGAGAACCACAACCCTTCAATGGGACTGACCCAAAGAAGCTAAAGGGTTTCATCTTCCTTTGCAGAATGAATTTCCACACCCAGCCTAACTCATTCCCCAACGTTAGGCAAAAAGTCAACTACATGGTTTTCTACTTAAAAGGAACGGCTCTGGAGTGTTTTGAGCCTTACCTGATAGGTAATGCAAATACGGAACCTCACTGGACAGGTGATTTGGAGCTATTTATTGATGAGTTACAGATCAATTTCGGCTCATGAGATGAACAAGCTGATGCTGAAATGGCTCTCGAAAAGCTAACCATGCAGGACAATCATAAGGCTACTAGATTTTTTGTAGAATTTTACAGGCTCACAGCTCTTATCGACTAAAATGACAACACTCTCCTCTACAAGGCATATATGGCACTACCAAAATGCATCAAAGACAGCCTCACCCACTTCGACAAACCCTACACACTCGACGACCTTGAAACTGTGTTCAAAGGATCGACATGAGATATTGGAAATGAAAGGCTGAACAGGCTATGGAGGGCAGTAATGAGCCAAAGAAAGATATGAAATTGGACAAGTCTGGCAACAGATCCACCCTGGACAACTGCCAGAAAGGTAACAGAAACGATAAAAGCAGCAACATGGACATGTCTAACAGCAAGGCCGGTAAAACTCCTCAGCCTAATCCACCCGAGTACACTAAGATCCTCGGCAAGGATGGCAAGCTCCTCCTGACTGAACGACAAAGACACATGGACAATAACCTGTGTCTCCTCTGTGCCACCAGTAATCACAAGGTCACCGAATGCCCCAAAGCAACCAAAGCCTGCGTGATTACCACTCTCAACTCCATCCCCCTGGCAACTGATGCCTCAGATGTCTATGCTGAGGACTCAGCAACAGTGACTGAAAACTAGTCTGCCATCCATTAGCCTCTGATCACACCGAGAGTTGTGTTGACTTGGAAGATGCCAGTAGTGAGGTTTAGATCAATGCTTCTATTCCCCTTTTATTCTTTCCGTGTTCTGATTTGGTGCCAAAAATTCTCAGCAACCCACCTTGCATGCTTGATCATATCAGCATCCGTTCATAGTTACCCCTTTATGTTATTCTCCATTAGAATTCTGTGATCCTGTCAGGGTTCGGTAATGCCGAAGATGTAGATGGGAGTTGGCCAAGTCCTGTAGGCCGGTAGTAGTGGCTTTGGCTTCAATGTGCTCATGCATTGCGCCCTACTCTCCGTGTGTGCCACCAATTGGGACAGAAGAGGAACTCAGGAGAGTGCTGAGAATGTCAGCCTGAGTAGAGGACTTAAACAGGGGAAGAAAGGTAAAGGGGCCTAAGCCTAGTCGATACCCAGAATGTGGAAGTATGTACATGCATGCACTACTTATATTGGTTAAGAAGCGAGATATGGAATAAGAAATGTAGAACAATAAGGTATGCAGAGCATGTGGGAATATTGTCCACAATGATCAAGAATAGAATGGAGGAATGTAAACAAGAATAGAACAATCAAGATAGGATAATAGAAATGTGGTCAAGAATAAGACAATAGGAAGTGACCGACTATAAAACAATAGGGTCATGGCCAAAGATAACACAAGGACAGGATGTCCTGAGGTAAGGTGGGCCAATAAATAAGGAGTAGGTGGGGTGGGATTAATGGACAATGAATGAGGAAGGAGTGGATAAGGGATGGGAATGAGGAATGTGGATGGTGGATGTTCCGAGCTGAGACCGACATATCAAGTGACTTGCATACAGCTCTGTCACTTGTGCATGGGCATAGCTGATTGCTCGGTCAGCAGTGCCAAGTTACCAGATACTCGGTATGTGTACTTGACAGTATCCCCCCCTTAGCAGCTGAACCCATGAAGCTGGTAGGCGGAGATTGAAAATAAGGTTTGGGACGCCTAAACGTGATGTCATGCAGAAGTTTGGGGTATAATGCCCAAACGATATCACTGCTACCATCAAATGCATATCCCACTACCATCAGCAACAAAAAAAATAGGTTACAAAATGGATGAGGACAATATACATCAGGCCAAGATGGAGGCCAGGAGATTGGAAAGGCAGCGGAAATGGGAGGAGGCTGCCCGAGTTGCCAAAGAGGCAGTCAAGGCCAAAGCCAAGGAGAAAGAGAAGGTGGAAACTGGGGTCAAAGCAGTAGAGGTGAAAGGAACAGAGAATGAGGAAGCTGCTGCAAAGCAGGCAGCAGACAAACAGGCAGCCACAGACAAGGTGGCCGAAGCGAAAAGTCAGGCCAACAAGGAAGTGTCCCTGACTGCTGCTAAGCAAGCAGTTGAGATGGAAGCAGCGAACACTGTGGGAGATAGATGGCAGGCCAATGCAGCCGCCCAAGCGACCATTGATCAGCAGGGGGAAGGGGGCGAAGAGGCCAAAGACAAACAGGCCAAAATAGCCAGACAGACAGAAAAGGAGGTTGTCAGGTCTCGGTACTGCCGATGGTGCTGTCGGAACCAGCCAAGTCCTGCAGGCCACTTGGGGTGGCTTGGCTTCAACGTACTCGTACGTTGCACCCTGCCTCCTGTGCGTGCCACTAACTTGTAATGGAGAAAGATACTTGGGCGGATGCCGAGGGTGTCGGCCCAAGTAAGGACTTCTGACCAGAAGGAGGAGAGTAGAGAGGGGTAAACCTAGTTGATACTCAGACTGAGGAACTATGTACACGCATCTACTACTTATATAGGCTGAGAGGCGGAATGTGGAATAAGGGTGGCATAAGACATGGAAAAAAGAATAAGGTATGAAGACCATGTGGAGGTATTGTCCACAGAGATTAGAATAGAATAATGTGAGAGTAAAACAATGAAATATAAGCGGGTGAGATTGTGGGAAAGAATAGAACAATAAGGAATGGCCGAGAATAAAACAATGGGGCCACAAGTGAGTGGCTGTCAGGGGACGACCCTCTTTAAACTCCAGTCCAACTCCGAGGTCCCATTTCAAACTCCGAT
>QLPI01009252.1:0-10632 GCA_003314275.1 Chroogomphus rutilus
ACTTTGCCGCTGCATGCGATATCTGACCCTTCAAACCCAGCCCTGCTCTAACAGTACCAGAGGCTATCAGCGTGTCCGACGCAAGCCAGCACCACGAAGCGCACGGACTTTGCTGTGATCCATATTCCCCCCATCAATAATGGACATTTTGCCATCTTTCACGCTTCATTCCGTGAGTGCATCCTCGATCCTCAACGTGGTCTGGTGCATAGTATTGATAGATATCATGCTCACCACAGCGAGAATTGACACCGTCCTTCTCTGTGGTTGGATCGAGCCATATTCGTCGTCCCTTGGGTCAATGGTTATGTCTCCATCATGCTGCGGACCAAACATAGTAAATTTCCAAATTTCTACAGTCTGTTTCTGTCCCATGCCGAGACGTAGTGACTGTATGACGGTGTGAGCCCTTTTTGAGGCTGGCGTTATGTGTTGTTTCTGCATTAGCGAGGTCGGGGTTGCCGCAGAACTTCTCACAGGTTTCATTGATGCTGTCCCAGCCTATCACGCACGAATCTAAAAGATCCCCTGCATGACGTATACGGTCTGCGAGGTGTCCGATGGCGGTAAAAAAAGTGGTGTTCGAGGTAATCTTGAATGTTAACATCATCAATAATGCACTTGGGGGCAAAATCTCGACTAGCGAAGAATAGCGTAAATATTGTTTGAGCGGCGAGGCGTCTGTAGTTGGTTGACCAGAGCATAACAGGGAGTGTTGCAGGCTCGGGGGATTGTGCAAGGGGGTATTTACAGTGGACAATTGAAGCCTGTGTTGCGGTCATATTGCGTGGGTTGATACCGCACCCGATGAGTGTCCAGTATGGGGCACCTGACCCCCCTGAGCACCGGGACCACTGAAAGATTTTAAAACCATGTCACAATTTTGCGTGAGACTCATGATGTCCTGTTGTGGATACATAAATACTCTGAAGGCATACTCTTTGCACTTTCGTAGCACACTGACGGTGTAGTCGTACTTCCCGCTATGACACAAAGCAATTAATGGAATGAACGTGAAGGAGGAAACCAGGTCGTGACTCACGGTCCTTCGTGCTCCAGTGATTCCCAAGTGACAACATATCTCAGCATGTTGAATCCCCAACCCCTCAACTGTGCCAAATGCACATCTGCCGAGCCATCCTCTAGGTTCAGTGGCATTCCAGCAAAACTCAAGTTTCAACAAGTGAAGAGCAATTGCCATTTGAATTACACAGGTGACAATTTCCTGTGAGGCTTGCATTTTCCATGACAATAAACAAGTCACAAGGACAAGCTCTGAAAACAGTAGGAATAGACTTGCGGTACCCTGTGTTTTCACATGGACAATTTTATGTGGAGGTATCAAGGGGTACAAATTGGGGATGAGCACATGTTTTGTTACTAGAGGGAAGGAAGACAAGTAATATTGTATATAGAGAAGTCTCAAGGACAATTGATAGATATTAATAGATAGAGATGTGTGGAAGATAGGATTGGAAACTGTAGTTTTGGCTGGGCTCTGGTGGGGTTTTGGCTGGGGTCTCGGCTTGCCTCGGGTCTCGGCTCCTGGCTCCTCCGCCCGGAGGGCGGGGGGTGGCTCGTGTAGTCATAGTATTACACCGGTTTGCATTACGTAAGGCGTGCGCCAAATTGCACACGCGTTTGCGCGGGCAAAAAGAGAACTGCAATTACTCAGTCAAATTGTAGCCATTCTGTCTGAAAATAAAAATGGAACTTCAACCCAATATGCAGGGCATGGCAATGTAAAATTCATGTAAAATTGTCAAAATAAAAATTGTTTTTCAGGCAGTTGGCCCTGATCAACCCCAGCTGCAGAACAGCTGTAGCAACACCAAATCAATTCAGACTTGTTAGATATTTTGCAGCAATATAATATACATGTATATAGAGGGCACCAACCACTTTTTAGTATATCAAAGTCCATCAGAATATTTTAGAATATTTTATATAATGTACTGCAGCTGAGACAAGTAATTTCTGCTTAATTATTGTTCTAGAGCCCTACAAGACACAGCTCATTGGGAAAATGTGATATTAAATCACACTAGACCAAGACAATACACAGGGACCTCGACTTCCAGCCATCCTGTGGCCACACGCGGATTGCGAAGCAATAGCTCAATAGTGCCCTATCCCAGCATGCTCCAAGACCTTAACGGTGCGCTCCAACATGCGACGTCATCTTCACATTCATGGGGTGCTCTTCGAGTCTATAGCACCTGCAGGTTTCCGACCGGCCTCCCTGGAGGAGCAAGAGCCCAAGGCGTGGGATTGTGGTGACAACAAACACGACAGCCGCAATGGCCCCTTTGGCATCTCCCATGACCGCAGGCGTGCCAGCCACCATAACCACTATAACGACTCACCTCAGGCACCAGGTATGGCTGTAGACTCCCCCTACTCAGCAGACCTGATTGTGACCTCGGTGCAGCAGGACCAGGACCAGGATCGAGATCAGGATCAGGAACAGCATTTGGAGCAAGACATGGGCCTGGTGGTCTTCTCCTCGGTCATCTTGTCATCCCCTCCGTCTGCATCTGCGGTCCGTGCCCGTTCCTCTACGCGTTCCGTGCTACGCTGACCCTCCACCCAGTCATGTTGTCCCTCGGCAAACTCATCACCTTTCTGTACGTCGCCACGCTCATGCCGCAATTGATAGCTCACTCATTGGGCACATAGGCCCGTAGCAGGTGGACAGAGCAAAATGCATGAAAACACATTCAAAAGGTGTTACTCACTGTTAGCTCCATCTGGTTGCTCTCTTCAGCCCTGGCCGTGACCTTGATGACGTTGCTTATTGAGGTTCTACACATGCAAAAGATTAATTGAGTAGTACTCACCTTGTTATAATATGGCAGGAGAGAGGAAAATATTTAGCATATAGTGCTCAGTACCACATTGGGCAACACAACTTGAGGTTGAGAATAAGGGTGAATGTTGATGGGCAGGAGAGATAAGGGTCTGTGTGGATCCAGTAAAGATAGATGATTGAGGTATTAACTACAGAGGAAAAAAGTATAGTTGACTTAATATCACATTTTTCCAATGAACTGTGTCTTGTAGGGCTCTAGAACAATAATTAAGCAGAAATTACTTGTCTCAGCTGTAGTACATTATATAAAATATTCTAAAATATTCTGATGGACTTTGATATACTAAAAAGTGGTTGGTGCCCTCTATATACATGTATATTATATTGCTGCAAAATATCTAACAAGTCTGAATTGATTTGGTGTTGCTACAGCTGTTCTGCAGCTGGGGTTGATCAGGGCCAACTGCCTGAAAAACAATTTTTATTTTGACAATTTTACATGGATTTTACATTGCCATGCCCTGCATATTGGGTTGAAGAAGTTATATTTTTATTTTCAGACAGAATGGCTACAATTTGACTGAGTAATTGCAGTTCTCTTTTTGCCCGCGCGAACGCATGTTCAATTTGGCGCGCGCTTACGTAATACAAACCGGTGTAAGGTAATTTTCCTCAGGTGTGGTCCTGGCACAACAGATAATGTAGGATTGAAACACCTGGAATTCAAAGTGACAGTTCTGAGATTGAGGACAAAGCAATCCATGCTAGAATATTCCTCTACAGAAGCTAGGATGTCCAATCTCTAAAGAAAGTGATAATAAATAAGTAAAGATAGAATTGTCTCATTCTTGGTTAGGTCCTCTAAAACACTGTAAATCTGTAATAGATTTGACTCAATATATATCCCATGGGTTCAAACAATGAGTAACATAACACATAAGACCAAGTTGATGTTAGGGTCTTGTCAATGAGGTCTTTCTAGGAAACTCCAGCTTCCCTTTTATAGTATAATCCCACTTACTCCATTTTCCTCTACCATTTATAACCTTGCTTATACCATTTTCCTTTTTTGTTCTAATGACACTTGACTCTGTCAAACATTTGAACATTCTGTATAATTCTGTTGGACCTTAGAGTAACTTTTAGAACACCTCCCTCTTTTTCCATTGATCCTTCCCCTGACTCCTGTTTGTTATCTCATATAGGAATCCATCATTCTTTTGACATGGACTCTTTGTTATAAGTGCAGCTAACATGGCATAAGTTCCAGTACAAGGACTAGGTATATTTAGTCTACATACCTGACATGGCCTAGGTTCTAGTATAAGAACTAGGAAACTGCAGCCATATAGGTCATCCTTATATACATATTATGTTGGAGATACAAAATATCAAAAGGGCATAATGAAAGGGAAATATCTATTTACTGCAACACTGCTGTCATCATTGGTTTGAGTGGTATTGTAAATATCTGCACTCAAAGCACCTAAGAGTCCTATACAAGATGCCATTGCATGAAGCTCAAGATTGTCTTCAGTGCCTACCTCACATACTGCAAGTGTACCATCTATAATTTTCTCTCATATATAATGATACTTGATGTTGATATATTTTGTTCTTTTATGAAACATATGAAATGGCAGGAACTGCTTCAGCGAACGTGAAGCAATGTATTGTCTCTTGTCCTACTCCAAGCTTACAAATGTCTCTACACCCTAATGCGTCCAGAAGGGAATTAAAGGAGGTCAAACAGTATCCTGAGAACATCGACGCAAGAAAAGTCGAAAAGGTGTATGGCATAGGACAATACACGTCGTGGCATGGGGATAGGAAATCCCAATCTGAGATCAATATCACCTTTCAAACCAAATCACAGTCGAGTAGTGGAGAGCCCACAAAATATATAACAATTGTGGCCCGCAAGAGGCGATCGGATGCGTACGTCACGTACGAATCAACTAGTTGGGAGGATGAGACGGCCAAGACTATCATCGATAGGATGATTGCTGCCCTGTGAACAAGGGGGACATGGTGAATAACAAACATGTCATCTCAGATATATGGTCACTTACCGACATAAACAGTTGATAGGCTCGAATAGGCTGAAATATGGACTGAAATTGTTTTATGAGAGCCAATGAAAATTAAGCTATGCAGACCCATTCCATTGAACTCGAGAATTTTACCTATCGAAATCGTTTAGGTATGACAAGGCGCGAACAAAGACAAACATGTAACAAATCAGTCAGTCTAACACGCGGACATATTCCAAGAAGAGGCTTTGAGATATAAATACCTAAGAATCGCTGTTGAACTCTTCATATTCTTTGTCCCCATCAGACACCGGAGACTCGCATAGTCTCAGATCACAAATTAATTCCTCGGCAGATCCACGATATGTGTTCGGACCGATCACAACGACACCTGGCTTCGGGCACAGGACCCGCAATCGCCAATAGGTCTCTTTGATCCATGCTTCATGTTCGATCCAGCCTACCCAGCCACGAGTCAACACCTCGTGAAATTTGAGATAATAAGGCGCATCGGCGAAAACTGTCGCCCGAGCTAAATCATGATCACAATGGATCTCCGCAATTTGTTCTGCATAGCTGGCGCTGAAGTACTGACGCAGATAATAGCGCTTAACCTTGGCGCTGGCGCGGACAGTAAGGTCTATCGTCTCCGTCTGGGTTTTGTAGACCTGTTCCCACTTGGAAGAGTCACCAAAGGAGGTCCAATCATGCGGAACGGAGCGCCATTCTTCGTCCGGATAGCCGGGACGAGTGCAAGGATCGTCTCCTTCTGAATTTAGGTCGTCAGGAAATTGGGCCGTTAGCATGAGAGGTAATATCTGCGCTCCTCCCCACTCTAAGACCCCAACTACCTTGGATCGATCTTGAGGATCGAAAAGAATGTTGCGAAGGGAGATATCCGGATGGTGAAGTACCAAGGGAGTATATGGTGATGGAGGTATAAAATAGGGAATGAGGGCGGACAGAAGTTGGAGTAACTCCGAAAATTGCTGTGGGGTAGCCCGAGGTTCTGACAGACACTGTGAAAGTTGTTCAGTCTCGGGATTATTCCATTCCTGCAATGCATGCAAGACTTGGCGGTCTAAGAGCGTGTGCCAGAGTTGGGATACGGACTTGTACGGCCCTCCTAGAAGTGTCCCAGTGATTGTGATGAGTTCACTAACAGCGAAACTACGATCATGGTTTCGTGTCATGCTCCCGATCTGATCAAAGGGTATAAGCTTTCTAAGGGAGGCCTGTAATCTTGCCAAACATTTGACAACGGAGAGTTGTTCCGTCGGACTCATTGCGTCCAGCCCTCTAAGATCGCCTCTATCATTTTCCAGAGAGTTTAACTTTATTCCGTTGATGTAATCCATTACAACATAGGGTGCTCTGGCAAGATTGGTAAACGTAAGATCCCACACATAACTCTTAGGGACAGGAATTTCAGGAAATAGTCCCGAATCCCTAACGAAGAAAATGGTCGCGACTTCTGAACGTTTGGTGGCTGGGACGAAATCTTCCTCTTCGCAATTGGGAATACTGGCTGCATAGCATGATGAGTCAGAGAATATAAGTTTATAAACCGTGTTGTAGCTGCCTCGACCGAGAAATGAGATTGATGTACAGGAGGTTTTAGAGAGTTGCGTTGAAACGCATGTGATGAGACCGTTCAGTTCGAGCCAATCGACTTTACGAAGGTCTTTGACCTGAGACTGGATGTCGGCCAACATAACGGACGTGTGCCCTAGCGGAGATTCAACCGTAGACGCTTGGCATTACGCCGACAATAAATCCGACATCATCCGATTAGTCTTTCCCAGAGCATGGATTTTCACTTGTTTGTAAGCTCTCTTAACTTCTCACCAAAGGTCATCTCGACCTCGTTGCCTCTCAATGCCTCTTGTACGTGCGCTGTCATCATTATATACATAACTCTGAGTTTGATTTGGAATAATGTGATAATTTAGTTTCCCACCCCCGCACATCCTTCCCTCGAAGCAGTCTCAGTCACACCAGAGATTAGAAAGATTTATCCTCGAGACTTCTTTCCAAACCGTACATTCTTGATTCAACTCCACTTTCCCTATTGACTAATCCTATATTAGCAAACTCGGTCCGTCTGCCTTTGGGAAAGACTGCGTATTGGCTGTTCGGTCCGGATCAGGGCCCAAAGGTACTACATTCGTAACTTAAATCTACATTATATAATATTATTTAGGTGGTGCTCATACATGGCCTCTCTACGCCTGTACCGATATGGAAGTACCTCGCACCATTCCTATCCGAAAATGGGTTTAGGGTACTTGTATACGGTTACCTGGCTTTTTATTTTATACCACCATGTAACTAATCCTGGTAAATAGATCTCTTCGGAAGAGGGTATAGTGAAGCCCCAGAAACCATCTATAACGCCGACCTTTATACAACACAGCTTGCACTCCTCCTTCAGCACGTGCAGTTTTCGAATGCTCATATTGTAGGACTTTCCATGGTACTTAACCCTTTCCCCACCAGCCCAACACGTCTCTTACTTCGATTGTTGTCCAGGGTGGCGGGATTGCTGCAGCCTTCGCCGCAACATTTCCCAGTCTTGTGACCGAAAAGGTGGTATTCATATCTTCAGCTGGCGTAATGGATGTAAGAACCCGCCACTCCACGCATGTAATTTATATACTGATCATTGACTCTTAAGCCACCTGAGAGGTTGGCCCAGATGACGGTTCAGACGGTCAAAGTATCAGTTTTTTACAATCATCTTGACTTGACGTTTAACATCTCGTGTTGTTCAGGAGATTGGCCTTTCTATGTCTAATCCTTCAAGCATGACGGACCAGGTTTGCCCACTTAGTGACTACAAAGAAATATGATTGACTTTTGGGAACAGTTCAGAAAATTCCAGACTGAATGTCTTCCAGGATATGTAGAGGCTTTAACATCTTCTATAAAGGATGGTCCAATTCGCGACATGGACAATGCTTTTAAAGTCATCGCTGAAACTCCTCGTTTGAAGTGTCTTATCATTCATGTGGGCTTCTTGCATACATATGTTTTTAGACATCGGCTGACCAATGTACAGGGCACCAATGACACTACTGTGCCCATCAGGTTTGGACAGAAGATCAAAGCGCTACTCCCTGCAGCTGAGTTCCTTCCTGTCGAGGGTGCAGATCATGACATGATCCTCGCGGATAATTATTATGAGGAAGTTCGAGTCATTGTACTGAAGTTCTTGCACAGCTGATTTACAATAAATTAGCCGCATTGGCGAACATTTCATAAGCCTGTAATTTTGATGTCTTGATTATACGTTTTTGAGACAGGATCGGTCGATCCGTTCACTGCGTCCGTAATGATTTTTCTTCCTCCAAGGTTGTCAAGCTGTGACACTAGCAAATATTATCAATCCACATTTATACCAACCTCACTATGAGCTTGGCAGTGATTTTTTGTTTCGATATTTTTGATGTGAATCACTGTAGGTATCATTACTGGTATGCTCTTGAACACGGGACAGATTGTTACAATGACGGTGTGTTAACTTGGTATTCAGAAATACAAAATGCATTGTTCCGGTACGCGTCCCTTTTGTGCCTTTATCGGCTAGTAATGCGGGTATATACAACAGTCTTAACTTCGTAATACCTCGCTGAGTTTTGGCCGGAGATGGCGGCTTGGCTTAAATTTAACTCAGCTGATGGGATGTTCGTACTTGAAGAAACAACAAAATCATAGAATCACAAATGTCGTCGTTTCCAGGAGTATCATATGCTTTTTCAGATGTAAAAATAGCTATGTTTCCTCATTGAAGAATGAGCTGTATGTCCTGTTGGAATAGTTTGACCGGCATCTGTACATTGGTTGCCATGTCACATTAGTCACAGATGATTTGTAATTCCTCATCTGTTTGCAACGAGCCATTACCTCCGCTCAAGTCAAACAGTTGTCTTTTCCGCGGTCCTTGCTCAGCACCACAGAAATTCAACACAAACAGATCATGGGTTGCTCCCATTAACCACCGCAGGTGTTGATAGGAACTGCATAACCTCGAAAGCCCAAACTGGAACAGAGTCCGCTACGACTTTAAACTAGATCGTAGTCCTCCACGACGTAAACTGGACCGGAGTCCTCTATGACTTGAAACTGGGCTGGAGTCCTCTATGACTTGAAACTGGATCGGAGTCCGCACTTACTGAAAGTGTACCAGGCTGAGTGAAAGCCTGTTGTAACCAAACTGGGAAGGTGTACTGAGTGAAAGTATGCCAGGCCTGCTGGAAGCATGTTCTTCCCACCACCTAGGGGATCTCCAATCTACTCTACTTACAGACCCCTGGATGCGCATGTGTAATCAGCATAGGATCTGGTGATCTGAGATAGAAGTTGAGGAGTTTGGATTTCAGGAGGTGCATGAAGAGTAGATGCCACTCAAGGAGGTGTGTTGGAATAGTTTGAATGGCATCTGTACATTGGTTGCCATGTGTTATAGCCCATGATTTCAACAACCCACACTAACCCCCACAACCACCTACCTCTGTTCCGAGACCTTTCCGACTGAAAGGACGAAGGATTGTTTTCCGTAGTTCCCATTCCCAACAAGTCTGACCAAGAAACCATGTTCCCACTCCCATTCCCATCACGACTGAGACACCATCCCCGAGTCCGTCTCCGACCGAAGACTCAATACTTTGATAACCGACGTGCAGGACCTGTTGGGCCATGATTTTATTCCCCTGCATTTGTGTTTTGCACTTGCATCTTTGGTTCTCTTTTGCGCTTTTCTCTTTTGCATGTGCGTTCTCTGGCGCTTAAAATAAGCGCCCATAACGACGCACCATTGTGCACCTTTGGGCCTTGTCTTTAGCATCCATATTGACAAGCCCCAAAGGTTAGTAGTTACTTTGTTATATACATGTCTTTAGCATCCATATTGACAAGCCCCAAAGGCACTTGTTGCTCTGTGTGTCAGTTATCAGTCTTATTAGACCTTCCCTGCCATCAGGACCATCGCGTACCTCACTCCCTTGTTTTCTCTTTTATATTGACCCCTTGTACTCCCTTTCTCCTTGTTTTATGACCGACAAAGATAGTACAAGGATAGTCGCATGTATATAGTCTTCCAGTCGACTGGACTGTTCGCTAGTACGAATATCGACTTAGTCTACCACCTAGTTTCCGATTCATTTCCGGTAAACTCCTGTCTCCTTTCCGAAATTAGGGACAGACGATCGAGGAGGGTGCAACACATAAGTTGAAGCCAAGTCCCTTCGACCTCAAACACTTCAGTGACCGGATTGAACCTATCCGCTACCAACCCTAAGCTCCCGGCGCTCCCGTCCCCGTCCCCGTCCATAGTCCATCCAACTTCCGTCTTCGGTCCATCGGCTCTGTTACAGACTTCCCCGTCAACCCGGATAGCCCCTTTGGAAGTAATAGCTAAGCACCTGACACGCGGACTTAACAGTATATTCATACTCACACTCCTGATCGTCATGGGTTCAAAACCAATCATATGTTCGCAAGCCCTACAGACAATCACCCAGGCGTCTGCCTGCTGCACATCTGTCCCCCGAGAACTACCCATCCCTGGACCAAGTTTTCAGATGCCTCAGACCCCCGCGCACCCCCCAGAACCCTCTTCAGACTCCAGATTCTCGAACATGGACTTACACCCACGTGTTAAGTCCGCGTGTCAGGCGCTTAGCTAGTACTTCCGAAGGGGGTTTTCCGGGCTAGTGCGAAGGTCCGTAACGGGGCCGAAGACCGAGACGGGGTCGGACGGATTACGGACGGAGACGGAGGCGCCGG
>QLPI01009255.1:427-31796 GCA_003314275.1 Chroogomphus rutilus
ACCTCCTCAGCTTTCCGGACCTCCTCCACCTCCTTCCCCACTCCCCCCTTCAACCAATGTGCTCTATATGACTGTAAGACAACATGGGGAAAGCAGGAAGGCCCCCATAGAGGTGGAGCCCCCCCTTTATAAGGCAGATTATGAGCGCTTAAAAAATGCCCAATGCGTTCCAAAATGCCTAAGAAAATTCCCACGCTCAGGGGAAGACCCTTTCCGAATCCCGAATCCGAATCCGAAGCCCTATTTCAAACTCCGCTCCGATTCCGAGATTGGAAACAAGGATCCGAGGATTGGAAACAAGGATCCGAGGACTGGAAAGGAATACCTCAACCTTCACACCCAAGCAACATCCACAAGTTCTATCATTCACTGAACTCCCATAATATCCATCACCCACACCATCATCTGCACTACCAACCACACCATCTCCACAGTGTCCATGATATCCGAGATATCCGTGACCTCCCGTGTGACCGACAGATAAATGGACAATACTCCGAAGGTCAGGAATCTAGGACCTACCAGGTCGGAGACCGGAATGAGTTTAGCACAATAATTAGAACCCGGAATAAGCGCCCAAGCTTCGGACCTAGTACCAGGAGGTTAGCCCTACAGATTCCGATGTATAGGTTTATTTTCCCATTTGGATTCCTCCTGTCTAGCCCTCTCCATGAGACAACTCCGGAGGAGTCCAGAGGTTTTCCCTTACAACCGTAAATAAAAGCTTAGGACCTCGAGGGCTCGGTCCTAAGGGAGGGGTACTGTTATGGCCCGTACTCCCACTAAACCATACCAACCCCCACAACCACCCACACCTTTTCCAGGACTTTTTCAATTGCTCAAAGACCGAATAACCGATTTCCAGATGTCCGATATATTCCGAGGTTCCACATTTCCGAACCTCCGAAGACTCCGAAGTCAAGGTTCCGATACTTTGATAACTGACGCGCAGGACCATCGCGTACCTTACTTCCTTGTTCTTCTTTCCTATTGACCCCTTGTACTCCCTTTCTCCTTGTTTTATGACCGGCAAAGAAAGTACAAGGATAGTCACTTATATATAGTCTTCCAGTCGACTAGACTGTTCGCTAGTACGAATATCGATTTAGTCTCCCACCAGTTTCCGATTCATTTCCGGTAAACT
This sequence comes from Chroogomphus rutilus, assembly GCA_003314275.1. Classification (NCBI taxonomy): domain Eukaryota; kingdom Fungi; phylum Basidiomycota; class Agaricomycetes; order Boletales; family Gomphidiaceae; genus Chroogomphus; species Chroogomphus rutilus. The sequence goes on from QLPI01009255.1 coordinate 1,572, forward strand.
CCCGCCTCCTTTTCCGAAATTAGGGACAGACGATTAGAGAATGGCACGGGTCACCCACGGGTCAAATGTGGGTGACCCGCACCCGACCCATGGGAAACCCGAACCCGTCAACCCATGGGTTTTTTCCCACGGGTCAACGGGTCTCGGGTGTGCGCCGCACCCACACTCAATACGTCGCGTACGTGGCAGCGCGTACACGGCGGCGCGTACGTCGCGTTCGTCATGGCGCATGCGCATACGTCGCGTACGCGGCGGCGCGTACGTCGCGTTAGTCACGGCGCATGCGCATACGTCGCGTACGTGACGGCGCATGTGCATACGGGCGTTGCGTACGTCGCGTTCGTCGTGGCGGGTGCGCATATGTCGCGTACGTGGCGGCGCGTACGTCGCGTTCGTCACGGCACATGCGCATACGTCGGGTACGTTGCATATGTGGCGGCGCGTGCACGTAATGGGCGTTGCGTACGTCGCGGCGCATGCGCGTACGTCGTGTACGTCGCGTTCATGGCGTGGCATTCGTCGCGTTTGTGGCGTTCGTGGCGTCGCGTTCGTCGCATTCGTGGCGTCGCGTTTGTTGCATCGCATTCGTCGCGTTCGTCGCGTTTGTGTCGGCGCGTGCACGTATGCGTTCGTCATGTTCGTGTCGGAGTTGACGCCCGGGTTGGGCCCGGGTCACGGGTGCTCGCGGCTTGACCCGCACCCACACCCAAGGACACCCGACCCGGTGACCCGTGCGGGTTGGCCTGACCCGTGCATTTCCCTACAGACGATCGAGGAGGGCGCAACACATAAGTTGAAGCCAAGTCCCTTCGACCTCGAACACCTCAGTGACCGGATTGAACTATTCCGTGACCTACCCTAAGTTCCCGGCGCCTCCGTCCCCGTCTGTAGTCCGTCCGACTTCCGTCTCGGTCCTCGGCCCCGATACGGACCTTTGCACTAACCCGGATAACCCCTTCGGAAGTACTAGCTAAGCGCCTGACACGCGGACTTAACACAGCCCTTCTTGGCCTCTTTATCGGCTGCTGCTCCTCCTCTTATTCTTCTTCTGTTTCCTCCCTTCTACTCTGCTCCTTCTCACTCTCCCTCTCTGACTCTGCCTCTTCCCAACTCTTCACCTTGCGCTGCTGAGGTGCCACCAGGCTACACTTTATATGGTGCATGTTGCATCTCCCACATGCTGCCCCTACATTTCTCACTGAGCAACTCTCCTTGCATTCCTCACAATGTTTGCAAGGAGGATGGAGGGAGGGTCACCATACTTGGGTCAGTTTCTTTTTGGGATAGTAGGAAAAAAATCAATAAAATAAAATAAAATAGATCCCCACACACCTTGGCCCCTATCAGCCCTCCCCCCACATTCAGTTTCTTACTAGGCCCCACTCCTGCACTCCTACCCCTCTTGCGGAGCAAACCCTTTAGCCTTCCTGAACCCTCAGAAGCCTCCACAGCACCGGCACCCTCACTTTCAGGAGCCTTATCCTGCTTCCCTGCATTTGGAAGAGGTCTCATCTCAATTGCATCCTCGAGGTCCTGGTTCTCTACCTGTTTTGCCAACTCCTCCCACTCCCTCTTGGCTGCTTCAGCAGTAGCGTTGACCACTTTCCTATTAGCCTCTTCCCTTTCTGCTGCTAGTTTAGCAGCCGCCTTAGCTGTGATCTCATCCTCCCTTTTTTTGGCTTTAGCCTGTCAGGAGTCGGATACTGACGGACTTCGGTACTGCCGAGGGGTGTTGTCCAAAGGTCGGGCAGACTATGGCCAAGTCCTGCAGGCCAAGAGTAGTGGCATTGGCTTCAACGTACTCGTGCGTTGCGCCCTACTTGCCATGCGTGCCACTGTATTTGCAACAGACAGATACTCAGGGGGATGCTGAAGATGCCGGCCCGAGTTGAGGACTTAACAGAAGGGAAGAAGGTAGAAGGGCCTAAGCCTAGTCGATACCCAGAATGAAGAAGTATGTACATGCATGTCCTACTTATATAGGTTAAGAAGCGACATATGGAATAAGGAATGTGGGACAACAAGGTATGCAGAGCATGCGGCTATTGTCCACAATGAATAAAATTAGAATAAGGAATGTGACGTGGGGGTAAAACAATAAAAGACAGGATAATAGAGTGTGTCCGAAGATAGGACAATAGGAGGTGCCAGACTATAAGACAAGGCTGGTAACCGAGGATAGTACAAGGACAGGAAGTCCCGAGGTAAAATGGACCGAGGAATGTGGATGGCGGATGTGCCGAGCCGGGACCGGCGCACCAAGTGTTATGCAGGTGACGCGGGCACTTGGTCGTGGATATAGGATGATTGCTCGGTCGGCACTGCCGAATGGTCGTGTCTCAGTATGGTACTTAACATAGCCTCAGCAATTCAGGTGGCCTCAGCCTCTCGCTTCTGCTGTCTCTCCAACCTCTTCCTCTCCATCTCAGCTTTTTGCACATTCTCCTCATCCATTTCGTAACCCATTTTGTTGCGGTGGATGATGATGTGATGAGTGTACTAGTGGAAGCAGTGATCATGTTCGGGTGCCAGACCCCAAACTTTTTGTGATGTCACGTTTAGGCATCAGAACTTTATATTCAATCTCTGCTCACTAGCTTCATGGGTTCAGCCGCTAAGGGGGGGATACTGTCAAGTCCACAATACTGAGCTCCAGTTTACTTGGTAATACCAACTGACCAACTGACCTTTACCTATACTATCCTCACTATCACATGGCCTCGGTTTGGTACATCCAGTACATCATCTAGACTACTTCTCCTATCCTATCCCTTCCACCCCTTACTATTCTCTCATTCCCCATCTATCCCCTTACCCATTCTCCCCTAGAACATTTGATATTTACTTATTATTTTGGTCATGGCCCTATTGTTTTATCTTCAGCCATGCTCTATTGGTTCTATTCTCACCCACTCCTTCATTATTTTATTCTCAGCCATACTCTATTATTCTATTCTCGCCTACATTCCTTATTCTATTCTTGATCACTGTGGACAATGCCTTCACATGGTTTCTCATACCTTATTGTTCTCCATTCCTTATGCCACCCTGTTCCACATCTTGCTTCTTAACCCATATAAGTAGCGAATATATGTAGATAGTTCCTCACTCAGAATATCAACTTGGTTTGCACCCTCTCATCTGCCCTTCCCCTGTCTAAAGTCCTTCACTCAAGCTGATACCTTTGGCATCTTCATGAGCCTCTTTCCTGTCTAAATCAGTGGTACGCATGGAACAGCAGGGCTGTTACACTCAGTAAAGCTGAGAGGTTGGTCAAGTCCTGCAAACCATTTTGGGGTGGCTAGGCTTCAATGTGCTTGTGAATTGTGCCCTGCTGTTCCATACATGCCACTGATTTAGACAGGAAAGAGGCTTGTGAGGATGGCATATGCTTTGGTCATAGTGGTCAGGTATATGCTGAATAGATCTCAGTCAATAGGCATGGCCCTCAGTTGGTAGGGTTTGGGGCATGACTCATTTTCAGGGGTTCCCCTGACATCAACTGAGTGTGGCAGATTGATTGGTAAATGGTATCCTTGGGCCATTGGATTTGTTGGTGCTTGTAGGTCAACCAAAGGCACAGGCTATAACAAGGGCACAATACAAGGATATTGAAGCATGTTGACTTATTGGACCAAGCTGATTCTTGACTTAACAAGTAGTTATGTGGGTGTTTGCTATCATCTTTAACACCAATCTTGAGCACATACTCTCAGGCTGCTTCAGTCAAAATAATACATTAGCCCTGGCTTATAAAGAATAGATTTGATATTTAATTCAGTTGGTGATTTCTGCAAGTCCTACACCACCTGTATGTGTTCTAAATGACAGAATCATTAACCCTATAGTTTTCTTAAGCTACTCCAGATCCATGAATGACAATGAGTCTCCATCTCAATGATTTTGATTAGACAGCTCCATCTATCCTTGGGATTCACATCTGTGCTGATAATAGTATGCGTCTGCTGCATCGTGCCATGGAATCCTCCCTGCACATTCACTCCGCTCTGTTTATTAGAAGTAAGTGAACTATGTCCTCATGACGACCGAACGATGCCGCCTTCAGTGTGGTGCCATAAATTGTAGAAGATATGTTGCCTGTGACCTGGAAATATGTTAAGTCCGCATGTCAGGTGCTTAGCTAGTGCTTCCGAAAGGGTAGTCCGAGTCGGTGTGAAGGTCCGTAATGGGGCCAAAGACCGGAGACAGAAGTCGGACGGACTATGGCGGGGGCGGAGGCGCCAGGAACTCAGGGTAGGTCGCGGATTGGTTCAGTCCGGTCACCGTAGTGTTCGAGGTCGAAGGGACTTGGCTTCAACTTGTGTGTTGCACCCTCCTCGATTGTCTGTCCCTAATTTCGGAGAGGAGATGGAAGTTTACCGGAATGAATCGGAAACTAGGTGGACTAAGTTGATATTCGTACTAGCGAACAGTCTAGTTGACTGGAAGACTATATACATGCGACTATCCTTGTACTATCTTTGCCGGTCATAAAACAAGGGAAAGGAGAGTACAAGGGGTCAATATAAAACAGAGAACAAGGGAGTGAGGTACGCGATGGTCCTGCGCGTCGGTTATCAAAGTATTGAGTCTTTGGTCGGAGACGGACTCGGGGATGGTGTCTCGGTCATGATGCGAACAGGAGCGGGAACACGGATTCTCGGTCGGACTTGTCAGAGACGGAGATTACAGAAAACAATCCTTCGTCCTTTCGGTCGGAAAGGTCTCAGAATAGGGAAGGGTGGTTGTGGGGGTTAGTGTGGGTTGTTGAAGGCATGGGCTATAACAAAATACTCTGAGATGACTCAGTCCCCTCACTTATCCTAAGGCCTCTCAGGAGTAGTAGACAAGGTTGTTAGACATTTATTAGTGGACTTCCTTATTGTTTCTTTTATATGTTTCCCCTTTTCTTGGCTTGACTCAGACCTGTTTCCTATTCTGTTAGTCTTTTTTTTATTGTTACTCATCATCCTTACCTTTTTGGTTAGTCTCCCCCTATCATAGCCCCTAGCCCCTATTCCTGCAGCCTTGATGCTGTATCATTTCTCTAGATTTTCTCAATAGTTTCCTCTTTTGTATACTTTGTTCTCATGCTTTGTCATTCAACTGATATAGCCAACCTCTTGCATCGTTTTGCATCATTGCTTGGTTTTTGTATATAAAGGCCTCTGGCTCACCTCTGTAATAACAAGTTCACAAGTTAAAGCCCTAAGTCAAGTCTCTAAGTCCAAGTCAAGACTGGTCTAGAAACGTCTAGACTATTGTATTCAAGTCCAAAGCCAAAGTCCAAGTCTTAGTCAGCATGACACATTTGTGTCTCAGGTTATGTCCCCGTCATATTGTGTTCTATTTTCTTTCATACATTGCCACTTACAAGTTACAGAATCTTGTCTAGCTGTGCTGAACGACTGTGCTAGACCCTGCCAGAGAAATGGACCAGTGCATGTAGGCTTTTAGATATTAATTACCTAGAGCAACTCTACAGCAATTGTGGGGACTAATATGGTTTATTTGGGGGCATGGGCCATAACATAGGATCTATGTATACAGGACTAGCATACCTGGCAAAGGGGGATCCAAAGAGAAAAATCTAAGGAACCCCTTTGCTGTTAGGACAACTCACTTATCCTGGGCAACTGCTGGAAGCTAGAACCAGTGGAACACTACCTATTGTGACAAATAAGGGGAAGGAATGGGGAGAGGGGAGCAAGAAATAAGGAATAAAGAGTGGAAATACACATGGACGTGCATATATGTATATATAACAGTGAGGAAATGGGATAAAAACTGGAAAATAGCAAAGAATTAGTTAGTATATACTCAGAAACAGAGTAGTAACCAGGCTCACCAGTAGTTACTGTGCGAGAGACACAAATGGTAGCAACTTACATGTTAAGCATCTAAATGATCAGGAGATATAGGGGCTGGAAGAGCAGAATTTATATGAGATACAGAAGGGGAAGAAGGGAAACAAATAGGAGGCAATATAAGAGATATATAAGAAAGGACTCACATGTAGAGGAATGAGAAATGACAAAACCAGGGTGCATATATGCAGCCACCAAGGACAGATAATAGACACAGAAGAGAATGAGACACTGTCAAGCTCACAATACTGAGTTCTGTTTCACTCAGTAGTACCAACCGAACAACCCTTACTGCTTAATCCCACACACCAGTGACAAGTCATTTCTTACTAGTACAAGGCCTTGGCTGGGTACATTCGGTTCATCATTTGGTTCACGACCCTCATCCCACTCCTTCTACTCCTTATTATTCCTTCATTTCCCATCCTCTCCTTCACCTATTTTCCCTCGGAATATTCACTATTCACTTATTATTTGGACATGGCCCTATTGTTTTATATTCAGCCACCTTTCATTGTTCTATTTTTTACTCACACTCCTACTCATTTATTATTGGTTGTATCTTATTGTTTTATTGTCGTCTACATCTTATTGTTCTATTCTAAATTATGGTGGACAATGCTTCCATATGGTCTCTATACATTATTCTTTTCTCCATGTCTTATGCCACCCTTATTCCACATTCCGCTTCTTAACCTATATAAGTAGTGAATGCATGTACATAGTTCTTCTGTCTGAGTATCAACTGGGTTTATGCCTTCCTGCTCTCCTTCCCTCTGTCTAGAGTCCTTTACTTTGGCCAATACTCTCAGCATCCTCCTGAGTATCTCTTCTATCCAAATCAGTAGCATAAACAGAAAGTAGGGTGCAATGCACAAGTACATTGAAGCCAAGCGACTACAACTGGCCTTGTTAGTGTCCGAGTTTGTGTCAGGTCCGAGCTGATGTAAGTCAGTCCGAGTCGTGTGTTCGGAGTCGTAAGGACTTGGCTTCAACTTTAATGTTGCGCCCTCCTCGATCATCAGTCCTTTATTTCGGAGGTTCGGAGAAGGTAAGTTTTTGGAGTTCAAGAGTGAGTGGGAATACAAGTCGATATTCAAACTAAGGTATAGTACAGAAGTCTGGAGGTATTTATACATATGATCCTTATTGTAACTAATTAGGAATGATCAAGAGAATAATAAGATGAATGAAAACGGAGTATAGGAGAAATATACATTGGTGTTACAATAAGACTATTGTCCGACAAAAAAGGAAGATGTCCGAGGTCCGAGGTTAACGATTCTGGTCGGACTTGGAGCTGGCACTGTAGGTTCGGACTTGGTTTGGAGTAGGGTCCTTTTGTAGCACCCTATGTCGGATGTCCAAGATGTCGGAGTTATATCACGGATATAACAGTGCCCTCCTGTTAGGACCAAGCCTCGAGGTCCTGGCGCTTAATGACGGTGGAAGTTACCGTAGGAAGATTATGTGATTAGGCATTGGAAAAGGTATAAAAGAGGGACCCTTTTCCATAGTAGTAGCCCAACCATGTTGTCAACCAACACCCCTGTCCCTGACGATGAAGCCGTCCTGCTAGAGTGGATGTGGGCAGCCTCAGAGATGCTTGACCAGATCCGAGCTGAAAAGAAGAGGAAGGCTGAGGAGGAGGCCGAAGAGCAACGGAGGGCCGAGGAGGCCAAGCGGAAGGCCGAGGAGGAAGCCAAGGAGGCCAAATGAAAGGCCAAGGAGGAGGCAGAGCAGAAAGCCAAGGAGGAGGCTAAAGAGGCCGATAGAAAAGCCAAGGAGGAGGCGACGGAGGCCGAGAGGAAAGCCAAGGAAGAGGCCGATTGTCTGGTCTGAGAGGAGGCTGACAAGGAGGCTGAAAGACTCCAGAAGGAGAAGGAAGTCGAAAGACTTCAACGGGAGGCTAAAAAGGGGGGTTCTAAAAAGAATCCTTGGAGGAAGGTTGTAAAAAGCCCCGCAACTATTTCGGAGCTCTACACGATAATGGAGGGTTCGTCGGAACAAGGGGGACCCTCAGGGGTTGGAACAAGGGGGCCGACTCCTAATGCCTGGCCTAAGTGCGTAGGATAAGGAGTGTGTTCGGATGCTCCAGCAACAACACGTGCTCCGAGTATATCAGGCACAAAAATCCTTCGAAAACTCCCAGCTGAGGGGGGCGAGGGCCAACAGTGCCGAGGTGGGTCTCAGACCATTTGAATCTAGTCGGAGGATGCTGATGTTCCTGCATCTGGACTTGTATCAGCAGCCGTCCAAAGACATCATTAGGGGTTGGAATTCGGATCCCTGTTGGATTTGCAAGCATTGTGTCCACCGGGGAGATCCCTGCGTATGGCCCTCTTTGGGGAAGGGGACCTCTTGTCATGCTTGTGCCGAATGGAAGGTCAAGTGTGAGGAGGAGGATGGTGAGGAAGAGGGGGCAAAGGTTAAGGGAAAGAGAGGGAGAGAGACTTCGGAGGATGGTGTGGGTCCAAAGTCGAAGAGGAAGAAGTTGGAGGTAGTTATCGAGGGGCCGTCTCAGAGTTTGGACGGTTCCTATTTGTACAATGATTTCAAAGGCACCTAGAAATTTCTCTGCTAGTTTTTTAGAAGGTCTCTTAGTTCAGATGTTCTCGGACTTAACAAAGACTTTGTCTCCAATCTTGAAGTCTGGAGGGACCGCTTGGCGACGATCTGCAGAGGCTGAGTATCAGGTCTGAGCTTCGGATATGGTCTTTCGGAATTGTTGGTGCAGGTTGTCCAAGTCGACTACGAAGTTGTGTGCTCGAGAGGAAGCAATGTCGTGTTCGGGGTGGAAGGTGATGTTCGGATGATAGCCCTTGTTGGCATAGAAGGGAGAGATTCCCATCGTTGCATTAGGGGCATTGTTGTATGCAAATTCGGTGATGGGTAATAGTTTGGACCAATTGTTTTGCTGGTAGTTGCAATACACTTGGAGATACTGTTTGAGGGTCTGATTTATACGTTCAGTTTGTCCATCCCCCTCGGGGTGGTATTCTGACATGAAGTGAAGCTTCATGTCTAGGGCTTTGCTGAGGGATCGGAAGAACGAGGAGACAAACTCGGACCCTTGGTCCAATGTGACATGTGATGGTACCCCATGCTTTGAGAATACGTGTAGGGCGAAGAGTCTGGCAAGGGTTGGCACGGTGATTGTGTCGACGGTGGGGATGAAGAGGGACTGCTTTGTTAGGCGGTCTACGATGACGAGAATAGTGTCATAGCCATCCGAGGTAGGCAGTTTCTCTATGAAGTCCATGGAGATGGAGTTCCAAGGTCATTCGGGGATCAGTAATTGCTTGAGTAGCCCGTAAGGGTGATGTCTCTGTCGCTTAGACCTCATACAAGTGGTGCATGATTTAACATAGGACTTAATGGAATCTCGGAGCTTGGGCCAGACATAGTCTCTTCGGATGAGTTCTAATGTCCGATTCTGGCCGAAGTGTCCTGAGATTGGGTGGTCATGTTTGTCTTGTAAGACTTGGAGTTGGAGGTTTCCATGATCGGGGATGTAGATTCTTTTATCGAGGAGGAGGAGTCCGTACTCGGAGATGGTCCATCAATTGGTGAGGTTGTTCACTTGGGATGGGGTTGTGGGGTCTTCTCGGAGTGAGGTTCGGATTTCTTTATGGAGTTGTTCTACGTCCATGATCATTGCGGCTCATATTACCAGAGTGTACAGGGAGGTGGCTTGGAGTGATGATACAAGTTGTTCCATTGTAAAGACTGGTCGGAGGTTGTGCGGATTGATCTTGGCGTAGTCGCTTCCTCTCTCTTTAGGGTAGACATCCCATTATCTAGTCAGTGTGTCGGGTTTAGCACCGAGGCGACCGGGTCGGAAGCGGATTACCATGTTCAACTGGGAGAGATATTCGGACCATCGGACCTGCTGATGGGTGAGTAACTTGGTTGTTGAAAAATATTCTAAATTTTTGTGGTCGGTGACAATGTCGATCGGATCTGCTGAACCTTCTAGGTAGTGTCTCCAGGTCTTGAAGGCTTCAAAGATGGCCAGTAGTTCCTTGTCGTGTATGTCGTAGTTTAATTCCGGAGGGGTGAAGGTTCTGGAGTGAAAGGCTATTGGGTGGATGTCGTTGTCCATTGGTGATATGGTGGAGAGAATTGCTGCGAGGGCATAGTCTGAGGCATCAGACTCGACAATGAGTTGAGATCTGGGGATCCACTGTTGTAGGATCGGTGCCATAGTGAACGCTTTCTTGAGTATCTCGAAGGATGTTCTGCAATTCTCAGTAAAATTCCACGGAGTATCTTTTTGTGTCAGACGAGTTAGCAGCACTGTGATGTCGGAGTAGTTGAAGATGAAGCGCCGGTAGAAGTTTGCGAATCTGAGGAAAGACTGAATGTCTTTGATTTTTTGGGGTTCGGGCCATTCCTGGATGACTTTGACCTTGTCGTCGGCCATGGTCAGGCCCTTCGGAGAGAGTATGTATCCAAGGTATTCCATGGTGTCGGTGTGGAAGAAGCACTTATCTGCCCAGGCATATAAGTGGTTTGCTTGGAGGCGTCGGAGGACTTCTTTGATGTGGTTTCTATGTTCTTCTAGATTGTCAGAGTAGATCAGGATGTCATCTAGGTATACTAGTACGGACAGATCTAAGAGGTCAGAGAAGATGTCGTTCATAAATTGCTGGAAGGCGGCCGGGGAGTGGGTGAGTCTGAAGGGCATCACACTCCATTCGAAAGATCCATAGTGTGTGCGAAAGGCAGTCTTCCATTCGTCACCTTCTCGGATGTGTACCAGGTGGTACGCATGTCGGAGATCTATTTTGGTGAATATTCAGGCCTTTCAGGGACTGTCCAGGAGATCGGAGATTGGGGGGAGTGGGTAGCAATCCTTCTTCGTTATTTTGTTTAGTCCACAAAAGTCGACGCATAAGCGTAGTGATCCATCTTTCTTTCGGGCAAAGAGGACTGGAGCACCCCCAGGGGGGCGTGAGGGTCATATAAACCCTGTGGATATGTTCTCCTCTAAAAACTCTCAGAGGGACTTCAGTTCACTTTCAGAGAGAGAATAGATCGGACCGAATGGGGGTGATGTGCCTTCCTCCAGTTTGATCTTGAGGTCATATGGTCGGTGAGGGGCTAAGGTGTTGGCCCAAGTTTTGCTGAAAACATCTTTGAACTTGTGGTACTCGCTCGGGACATTACTCAGGTCTATCAGACCTTCTTTGGAATCTTGGTGGTCAGAGAGGAAGAGCTGGAAGGTTTGTGTACCTTCCATTCTTGATATTTGGGCGAAGGCTGCTGCATTTACTAAGGCAACCTTTGGCACCACAAGCTGGGGTTTTGGAGGGGACGGAGTTTTGGATGAGCATGGAGTCGTAGCTGCTGGCTCGGATGGTACCTGGAGATTAGTTGTGGTCGGAGAGCCGAACGATATACTACCCAATACCCAGTCAATCAATGGATTGTAGCAGGTGAGCCAGTTGTGTCCAAGGACTGCTGAGCAACTAGAATCCAACAGAGTTACGTAGAACGTGATGGTGTGCTGCTCCCCTGTTGGGAAGCAAATGTGGAGGTCAATGGCTTTTCGAATCACAGAGTTGGAGGAGCCATTGAAGAGTTGTAGCGGAATCAGAGTGATGTCGTAGGTTTGGAGTTGGTGCTTTGTAGCGTAGTTGGAGTCTAGGAAGCAGTGAGTTGATCCTGAGTCTATTAGGGTGTCAATATAGGTGGTTTCAAGGTGGAGACGGATAGTCAGGGAGTTCGGACTGGAAAGAGTGGATGCATTGAGTCTCATCTCCATTGGTGTATCATTGGGTTCAGCGCAGCCCCTAACTGATGCTGGAGTCGAAGGGCTGCTTAGAGATTTTTTGACTCCGAGGTATCTTCTACTTTGGAGATCGTTGCCTTGGTCATGCTTTCTACGATAGTAGTTGCACGTCCTTTGGCGGCAGCAGAGGTTGACTTGGGACATTCCTTTGCTACATGACCGGTTCTTCCACCGAACAGGCAGAGGTTGTGCTCAAAACGGCATTGTCGTTCTTGAGGTGTGAGTTTGCCATCTTTGCCGAGTTTCGTGGTCATGTCCGAGGTTGTCTTATTCGGGGTCTGGCTGGGGTTTGGAGGTCTGGTGCTTGTACTTGGGATCAGAGCAGTTGGTGCCCTGTTTCTGTCATTCGGGAATTCAGGGGCTTTGGATGTGGAGGCTTCCCGAGACATTTTGGAGCACCTTTCCCAGTAACGGGAGTCGATCGACTGAGACAGTCATCATAGTTGTAGTAGGGAGTCGGGCTTTCCTACACGGGCGATTTTGTCTTTGATCCTATTGGGTAGGCCGTTGTAGTATTGTCGACAGAGTGTGGAGTCTCCCCACTGAACGTGAACGGCGATCCTCTTGAATTCTACCACGTACTTTGTGATGCGTTGGTTGTCACACATTCGGAAGGCTTTGAGGTCAGCTTTGGCCTCTCCTTCTGGATCATGGGGGCCAAAGTTGGCTTTGAGTTTGGAGACGAATTCCTGATAATCGTAAAGCCAGTAAGGGTCTTCTTTGGAGGACAGACCGGGTTCAAAGTAGTCCAAGGCAGTGCCAGTTAGATACAATAGTATATAGGTTACTTTGGCACTGTCGGAGTCAAAGGCGTCAGGGCGGTCTCAAAAGTTTAAGGTGCACTGCACCAGGAACGGTTGTAATTTCTTGGCGTCGGAGCCATCGAAGGGGTTGGGGTCTTGAATCTTGGTCCGAGCTGATGATTTCTTTGAGCCAGACAGATGTTTGGCTAACATGATGATGGCTTCGGCCAAGTTGGCTTCAGCATTGGCGTCGTCCGAGGGTGGCATTTGGTTTTCTAGGAGGGGGTTTGACGAGTGTTTGGATGGTGGGTCTGGGGCTGGTGGAGGGTTTGGTGGCATATGGACATCAGGTTCTGCGGCAGGTAAGTTTGGGGTCAGGGATGCATGGTGTACTGAAGCTTCCATAAATCTTTGAACGGCTCTGATTTGTTTGCTGCATCTCATAGACGATCAGGAGTGTGAGTTCGAATATACTATTAGTGTCCGAGTTCGCATCAGGTCTGAGCTGATGTAAGTTGGTCCGAGTCGTGTGTTTGGAGTCGTAAGGACTTGGATTCAACTTTAATGTTGCGCCCTCCTCGATCGTCAGTAGGGAAATGCACGGGTCAGGCCAACCCACATGGGTCACCAGGTCGGGTGTCCTTGGGTGTGGGTGCGGGTCAAGCTGCGAGCTCCCGTGACCCATGTTAGAACCAGGGACTATTGAGTCACTTTATACATATATTCAACATTCACACTGCAATATCTCCCCCAGCTATTCCCAGATCAGGACGCAACTTCATACCGAAGTTATATACATCATGAGGAAGGTACATAAATATTCCCATGATTTTAGGAACGGGTTTTACCCCACACTCTCTACCCGGCCCCATACCTACCCCAAGGGCCGGCTCACCTCATCTGGACATGTTGGGAAGGGGATACACTGGCATGTGGATTTCTATTCATTCTATTTCATATTCTATTCTATTTCTATCACTTCCCCTGTGAAGTTTTCCTCTATATCATTCCCACCGCATATATGTGGGTGTAGCACACGCACGGCCACATTGGGCCGGCTTCTAACTTCACTCCATGAAGTTTTCACTTATGATTAGATCTCCTATTTCATATATAGTACGAGTAGTTTGTACTAGTAAAACAAGCAATCATAGTTATCTCGTTGCCCCCCATCACACTAGCCTTTAGGCTATACTCGAATATCTTTGTCTCGCGCTGAACCGGAAGGTTAAGCACTGAGCGCACTTTCCTATTTAGGACTAAGACACCAGCTACTCGTCATATAGCAAGGCCGGGTCACAGTTGGGTTTCCAACACAAAATATTATATTATACTACTAGATAATATATCTAACTTGTGGGAGGACCACAACCATATAAACCGACACTTTGGCGCCCAGCCTGGATTCCCGGATCGGTGCCTAAGCGGAGAGTAAACCCGGGACTCAGCTCCTAGTAGATTTACTATAGAATAGGATTTCCCCAATAGATAAATACATCTAAAATCCTAGATAAATCTAGGGGATTATTATCCTATTACTCCACTTGACTCTCCGATATTAAAGCGGGGGAAAACCCCAGGAAACCCTATCTGCCAGACCCATCTACAACCCGGGCCCAACCCGGGGTGTCAACTCCGACACGAATGCAACTTAGGCGTACGTGCACGCCCCGACATGAACGCGACGCCCTGACACGAACGCGACACCCCGGACGCGATGAAAGTGCCGTATGCGCCGTATGCGTCATACGCACCATATGCGCCGTACGTGTCGTACGCGCGGCATGCCCGGTACGCGTCGTACGCGCCATATGCACCGTACGCATCGTACACACCGTACGCGTCGTATGCACCATATGCGCCGCACGTGTAGTACGCGTTGTACGCATTGTACGCACCGTATGCGCCGCACACGTCATACGCGTCGTACGTGCCATATGTGCCGTACGTGCCGCATGCGCCGCACGTGTCATACACATCGTACGCGCCGTATGTGCCATATGCGCCGCACGCGTGCGGGTGCGGCGTGCACCCGACACCCATTGACCCATGGGAAAAAACCCATGGGTTGATGGGTTCGGGTTTCCCATGGGTCAGGTGCGGGTCACCCACATTTGACCTGTGGGTGACCCGTGCCGTTCCCTAATCATCAGTCCTTTATTACCTTCTCTGAGAGAAGGTAAGTTTTCAGAGTTCAAGAGTGAGTGGGAATACAAGTCGATATTCAAACTAATGTATAGTACAGAATTCTGGAGGTATTTATACATATGATCCTTATTGTGACTAATCAGGAATGATCAAGAGAACAATAAGATGAACGAAAAAGGAGTACAAGAGAAATATACATTGGTGTTACAATAAGACTATTGTTCGATGAAAAAGGAAGATGTCTGAGGTCCGAGGTTAACAATGCTGGTTGGACTCAGAGCTGGCAATGTAGGTTCAGACTTGGTTTAGAGTAGGGTCCTTTCGTAGCGCCCTATGTCGGATGTCTGAGATGTCGGAGTTATATCACAGATATAACAGGCCTGCAGGACTTGGCCGGTTTGTTGCGATGTGAAGGAATGACATAATCGTAATTAAACATAATATCTCCCAAAGGTAAACAATGGCAAGGTTCAGAATAGAGCAAGGCTTCAACTTATGTGTTATGTCTAGCAGATCACACTCGTCCCTAATTTCACAATAGCGAGACAGAAGAAAAGCTTAGTCGATCAAAGTCGATTATCTGACTGAAAACTAAACTACTGAATGTACAAGATCTTTATACTACTTTCAAATCTATAAGTTGACAAGATTCCTATAATAGATGAGAAAGCCAAGGATCATGAAAAGCAAGAACAGAAATACTATGTCCCAACCTTGATCTCCTCTGTAACATTGAGGGGTAATGTGTCACCCCAATTCCCAACAGAGTTACCCTATAAGGAACGTAGTAGTGGATTGGGTATGAGAGATAGAATGGAAATGCAAATAATAAAAGTAGAGCAGAACGTAAATGGGGGGATGTTAAACATAGGTGGGGTGAAGATGGATTTACAAGCATATGGATTTTGACAAATGAGTGGAGTGTATTGACAGGTGCATTTGATGCCAAGATAGATACATGTCGGCAACAACAAGAGCTTCAATACTTGGGAGCGGAGGAGGGATTTGAGCAATGATACTTGTCGGTGTATTGACCAGCTCAAGACTGAGCTTTAACTAATTACCTAAGAACTATACATATGGTCTGGCGGAGTAGCGGAGTCCAATAACAAGTAATAGAGAAAGGTGTGGATAAATCATGACATTACCCCCCCTTTTAAGGTCAATGTCCTCATTGACTATTGCCTGTCTATTGGGTGATCCAAAGTACCGGGTTGGATAAGCGCCTGTATTGCTCGTTCTTTATCCCTCCCACCCGTGGTCTCATCTGAAAGAGGTGGTGAGAAGAAGGTAAGCGACCCCTGCACTCGTCCTAGCCGTCATGCCGGCGTGCATGATTGGTGGGGCATGCTTTTTGCAAGAAGAAGGTAAGGCAGGGGTCACCGACTGGTGTAGTTAGTTGTCTTGTTGCGCCGGCGTGCGTGTCGACTTTCCTGGACCGGCCTCTTCTGGAGCTCTCTGCTAGCCCATGGGTCGCTTTCTTGTTGCGCCGGCATGTGCAACGATTGCAGGTCCTTTTCATCGTGCCGGCATGTGTGGTGACTCTGTTTTTTTCTTTTTTTACAGGTTCCTCTTCTCATTGCGCCGGCATGCACAACGATTGCATTGTCTTCTTTGCGCTTGCATGTGTTTGCACCTGCCCTCCTCTCGGCCTAACTTGCGCTGGCCTGCACCGCCCTCGCACCTGCACCCTCACCTGCGCCTGCACCCGCCGCCTGCACCTGCGTCCGCACCCGCCGCTCACACCTGCATCCGCACCCGCCATTCGCACTTGCACCCACACCCGCCGCTGGCACCTGCACCTGCACCCACCGCTGGCACCTGCACCCGCACCCGCCACTGGCACCTGCACCCACACCCGCCGCTGGCACCTGCACCCGCACCTGCGTCCGCACCTGCCGCTGGCACCTGCACCTGCACCCGCACCTGCGTCCGCACCTGCCGCTCGCACCTGCACCCACACCTGCCACTCGCACCTGCACCCGCACCTGTGTCCGTACCCGCTGCTTGCACCTGCACCTACCCCAGCCGCCCTCGCACCTGCACCTGCACCTGCCCCTGCACCCCTATGCATATGCGTATCGCCTGCCCCTGCACCCCTACGCGTACGCGTATTGCCTGCCCCTGCACCCCTGCATTCACGCCCTGCATTGCATTCGCGCCTGTCGCCGTCACGCACTCATAGCGTCGACTTGCTGCACCCACCACCACCGAGCGTGTCATGTACACGTCATACTCGCCGTTGCGTACGCGTCACACTCACCGTTGCACATGCGTCACACTCACCGTTGCACACGCGTCACACTCACCGTTGCACACGCGTCACACTCGCCGTTGTTGTCAGGCTCCGGAAATGCCAAGGAGTGGCCAAGTCCTGCAAGATGGGAATAGTGGCATGGCTTCAACGTGCTCATGCGTTGCGCCCTACTTCCCATGCATGCCACCGATTTAGGACAGAGGGATACCCGGGAGAGTGCCGAGAGTGTCGGCCCAGGTAAAGGACTTGGGACAGGAGAGGGGAGGACAAGAAGGCGTAAACCTAGTTGATTTCCAGAACAAAGAACCATCTACATACATTGGCTACTTATATAGGCTAATAAGTGAGATGTGGAACAGAGTGGCACAAGGAATGGAGAACAATAAGGTATGAAGAATCATGTGAAGGTATTGTCCACAATGATCAGGAATAGAACAAGGAATGTGGACAACAATAGAACAATAAAGTATGGCCGAGGACAAAAGAGTGAGTGAGAATAGAACAATGAGAGTGGCAGAACATAAAACAATAGGGCCACTGCCGAGTGGCAACAAAGAGTGAATGTCCCAAAGGTAAACAGGCAAGGGGAAGGACAGGGAATGAATGAATGACAATGAATAGAGAGGGTAAGATGAGGAAAGTGAACCAAACAATAAGCCAAATGTACCGAGCCGAAGCCACACATGATATGGGTAAGGGTCAGCCGGTCGATACTGCCGAGTAAATCAGAGCTTGGTATCGGGGGCTTGACAGTTGTGCACTTGTTGCACTGATTTGCCACATCCTTGTTGCGCTAACTTGCTGCAACCACCACCGAGCATCGTGCACTTGTCACACTTGCCATTGTACACTCGTTGCACTGACTTGCCATGCTCAGGTAGTCTGTGAAAGATGTGGCCTATGTGCCTGGGTGCAGCTGGGAATTGTCTGTGGAACTCTTGTGTTTTCTGTCGTGCATTTCTCATGTTCTTCTCTGGCACCTACAAACTCTCTTCTCTGGGGTACCCAACCCACTTCACCAGATATTGCAGTACTCCTCTACGCATTCTGGAGTTCAGAACTTCCTCCACTTCATACTCTACTCCTTTTGGTGTCATCACTGGCAGAGGGGGTGTTGGCTTTTGTTGTATGGAGGATGTGGGGGTTCGGGCAAGGGGTAGCAGGACAGTATTAAACACAGGATGGATGTTCTTCCAATTAGGGGGTAGTCGCAGTTTATAGGCACGTTCTCCCACTTTTGCCACAATTGGGAATGGGCCATAACGTCTGTCTTCTAGTTTTTTTGAAGGTCGGTTGGTGGTAATATTAAGGCCTTCCAAGTAAACCTTGTCTCCCACTTGATATTGTGGTACGTCTTGCCTTCCTTTGTCATAATACTTCTTCATGTCTGATGCTGCCTTTTCTAGTGCTGCTGCTGCCTCCTCTCTTATCTTCTTCATCCTTCTCTCAAACACATCTGCTGCCTCTGTTTCTGCCTCCCGTCGTGGCTCTGTGGACTTCCTTGGATGCTGTCCATAGTTTAAGTAGAATGGAGAGTACCCGGTTGACACTTGGATCTTGTCATTATAGCTGAATTCTGCCAATGGCAACCATTCTACCCTGCCGATGGTTGACAAACAGCCGTAGATACTTGTCAGGCTCCGGGAATGCCGAGGAGTGGCCAAGTCCTGCAACCCAGGAATAGTGGCATGGCTTCGACGTGCTCATGCGTTGCGCCCTACTTCCCATACATGCCACTGATTTAGGACAGAAGAGATACCTGGGAGAGTGCCGAGAGTGTCGGCCCAGGTAAAGGACTTGGGACAGGAGAAGGGAGGACAAGAAGGCATAAACCTAGTTGATTTCCAGAACGAAGAACCATCTACATACATTGGCTACTTATATAGGCTAATAAGTGAGATGTGGAACAGAGTGGCACAAGGAATGGAGAACAATAAGGTATGAAGAATCATGTGGAGGTATTGTCCACAATGATCAGGAATAGAACAAGGAATGTGGATGATAATAGAACAATGAAGCATGACGAAGAACAAAAGAGTGAGTGAGAATAGAATAATAGAGAGTGGCTGAACATAAAACAATAGGGCCACTTACTGAGTGACAACAAAGAGTGAATGTCCTGAGGGTAAACAGGCAAGGGGAAGGACAGGGAAAGAAGGGAAATGAATGAATGACAAAGGATAGAGGGGACAGGATGAGGAAAGTGAACCAAATGATGAGCCAAATATACCGGACCGAGACCATGTACTGGTGAGGGATGACTTGTCACTGGTGTGTGGGACTAAAAGGCAAGGGTTGTTCGGTCGGTACTACCGAGTGAACCGGAGCTTGGTATCAGGGCCTTGACAATACTGCTCTACCTCTTGGTTGATGCGTTCTGTTTGTCCATCTGTCTGGGGATGATAGGCAGTCGAAGGGTTCATCTTTATTCCTAGCAGTCAGTATAGGTCTTTTGTGAACTTCGAGATGAATTGAGATCCCCTGTCACTGATCACCACTTCTGGGAGTCCAAAGTCTCTCCATACCGTGTCTCTGAAGATCCTTGCAATCCCTTCTGATGTGACCTCTCCATTTGTCAGTGCCAATCTAATTCGTTTGGACAGTCTATCCACCACCACCATAATTGCATCATATCCCAGGCTTTGTGGTAATTGGGTGATGAGGTCCACCGATATATACTGCCAAATCCTTGTTGGAATTGCATTTGGAGCTAGAGTCCCCCTTGGTTTTGCTGGGAACGTCTTTGTTTGTTGACACCTACTGCACCCATCCACATATGTTCTTACATCTCCATGTATCCTTGGCCACCAGTAGTTCCTGAGGATGAGTTCTGTTGTCTTGAACATTCCAGGATGTCCTGCAGTAGGTGTGTCATGGTGTAGATGAATAATTTCTTCCCGAAGCTTCCCGTTCTTTGGTATGTATATCCTTCCTTCCCACGTTATGATCCCCTCTTCTTCCTTCCAATCCTTCTCTCCACTCTCTACCCTCTCTCTGACTTTGATCTCTATGTTCTTTGCCTTTCTGATTCTTTTCATCAGGTCTTCCTCCTCTCCTCTAAGCTCTCCTCTTATTGCTTGGAAGAACTCTTTCTTCAACACCGTAACTCCAGTATTATCTCCTTCTACTCCCTGTTTATGGTCTTCCCATCTCGAGAGGAGGTCAGCCTTCTTGTTGAGTTGGCCTGGTCGATGCTTTAGGATAAAATCATAATCTGCCAATTCAAGGGACCATCTGGCCTGGCGGTGGTTGCTGTCATGAAGTATTCTAGATTCTTGTGGTCCGTCCATATTTCAAATGGCTGCATTGTCCCTTGTAGATAGTGCCTCCACTCTGCCAATGCCCACATAATGGCCAGCATCTCCTTATCATGTATATCATAATTCCTCTCTACATCATTGAGTGCTTTAGATATGTAGGCCACCAGTTTCCAGGTTCCCTGTTGCATTTGTGACAGGATTGCACCACTGGCAAAGTCTGAACTGTCTGCTTCCACTCGGAACAGGTCCTCATCTGTTGGAAAGGCTAGGATTGGTGCTGTTATTACTGCTGCCTTGAGGAGTTGGAAGCTGATCAACTGTTTGGCTCCCCAGTTCCATGGCTTGTTCCCTGTTAGTTCATGTAGTGGTTTGGCAATGCTTGCGAAGCCTTGGATGAAGCGACGATAGAAATTGACAAAACCCAAGAATTACTGCAGTTCATTCTTTGTCCTGGGAACTGGCCATCTGCTCACTCCTTCTACCTTGACTGGGTCCATCTCCACCTTCCCTTCGCTCACTACCAATCCCAGATATTCCACCTTCTCTTTCTCAAACTCGCATTTCTCTGGTTTGAGATAGAGATTGTATTCTTGTAGTAGGGCCAAGACATGCTTGACAGTCCTTCTGTGTGTCAGGAGTCAGATACTGACGGACTTCGGTACTGCCGAGGGGTGTTGTCGAAAGGTCGGGCGGACTATGGCCAAGTCCTGCAGGCCAAGAGTAGTGGCGTTGGCTTCAACATACTCGTGCGTTATGCCCTACTTGCCGTGCGTGCCACTGTATTTGCAACAGACAGATACTCAGGGGGATGCTGAAGATGCCAGCCCGAGTCGAGGACTTAACAGAAGAGAAGAAGGTAGAAGGGCCTAAGCCTAGTCGATACCCAGAATGAGGAAGTATGTACATGCATGTCCTACTTATATAGGTTAAGAAGCGACATGTGGAATAAGGAATGTGGGACAACAAGGTATGCAGAGCATGTGGTTGTTGTCCACAATGAACAAAATTAGAACAAGGAATGCAAAATGGGGACAGAACAATAAAAGACGGGACAATAGGGGCATGACTCAGGATGGGACAATAAGGAGTGGCCGAGTATAAAACAATGGGGTTCTGTCCGAAGATAATACAAGGACAGGGAGTCCCGAGGTGAAACGAACCGAGGAGTGCGGATGGCGGATGTGCCGAGCTGGGACCGGTGCACCAAGTGTTATGCAGGCAACGCGGGCACTTGGTCGTGGATATAGAATAATTGCTCGGTCGGCACTGCCGGCGGATGGGTCTCGGTACGTGGACTTGACAGTGTGCTCTTCTAAGTCTGTCGAGTAGATCATGATGTCATCTATATAGGTGCTGACACATCCTTCATTGATCAATTCATGGAAGATGTCATTCATCATTGTCTGGAATGTTGCAGGGGAGTTGGTTAATGTCAGGAGCCGGATACTGACGGACTTCGGTACTGCCGAAAGGTGTTGTCGAAAGGTCGGGCGGACTATGGCCAAGTCCTGCAGGCCAAGAGTAGTGGCGTTGGCTTCAACGTACTCGTGCATTGCACCCTACTTGCCGTGCATGCCACTGTATTTGCGACAGACAGATACTCAGGGGGATGCTAAAGATGCCGGCCTGAGTCGAGGACTTAACAGAAGGGAAGAAGGTAGAAGGGCCTAAGCCTAGTCGATACCCAGAATGAAGAAGTAAGTACATGCATGTCCTACTTATATAGGTTAAGAAGCGACATGTGGAATAAGGAATGTGGGACAACAAGGTATGCAGAGCAATGTGGTTGTTGTCCACAACGAACAAAATTAGAACAAGGAATGCAAAACGGGGATAGAACAATAAAAGACAGTATAATAGGGTCGTGACTCGAAATGGGACAATAAGGAGTGGCCGGATATAAAACAATGGGGTCGCGTCCGAGGATAATACAAGGACGGGGAGTCCCGAGGTGAAACGAGCCGAGGAGTGCGGATGGCGAATGTGCCGAGCCGGGACCGGCGCACCAAGTGTTATGCAGGCAACGCGGGCACTTGGTCATGGGTGTAGAGTAATTGCTCGGTCGGCACTGCCGGCGGATGGGTCTCGGTACGTGGACTTGACAGTTAATCCAAAGAACATGACCAGTGGTTCAAAAAGGCCTCAGTTGGTGATGAAGGCCACTTTGTGTTCATCTCCTTCCTTGACTCGGACATTATTGGATCCCCATCTAATGTCCAGCTTAGTGAAGATGCGTACATGGCGTAGTTTGTGGATCACTTCAGAAATCAGTGGCAGTGGATAGTGGTTCTTGATTGTCATTGCATTCAGCCGTTGGTAGTCCTGCACTGGCCTCAAGCTGCCATCTTTCTTTTTGATGAAGAAGAATGGTGATGCAATAGGAGACTTGGATGGTCGGATTTTCCCTGACTTCAGGTTTTCTTCCAAAAACTCGTCTAGCTGCTTCTGTTCCTCTAGACTGAGTGGGTACACCTTACTTGAGAATGGTTCAGCCCCTGGCTTTAGTTCGATTGCATGATCCCACCGCCGTCATTCAGGAAGGTTATTGTCAAACCCCTCCTTTGTGAAGACCCCTCTAAACTCTTCCAGGTAGTGTGCTGGCACCATTTCTTCCACCATCTTCTTCTTTTTCTCCTTCTGTGCCTCCTCTGCCAGCTTCTGTGAGTGTGTCCTGGTTACGTGCCCTTCCTCCTCCTCTGCATATATCCGGGTCACAAATATACGGTCTCCCTCCTCTAGTTCTTCCTCTTCTTCTTCTAGATCATCCTCCTCTACACCTGCTTTTGACATTCCACATTCCAAGGGACATCGGTCAAATGTCATCTCTCCTGTCTTCCAGTTGACACTTGGGTTATGCTTCTGAAGCCAGTTGAAGCCAACAATGAGGTCTGTCTTTCCATATTGGTGACTGCAAAAGGGAAGACCTCCGAGTGGTTCTTTATCCTGACTCTGAGGGTTACTGTATGGGTTATAGGTCCTCCTTCATTGTGGGTTCCATCCACATTGTAGACGGGCAGTGGTCTTGGGAGTCTTTCCATTGGCAAACACTTGGCTTTTGCAAAGCCTTCATCGATGTAGCATCCTGTTGCCCCACAGTCTAGGAGCGCTTCAATTGTGAATCCCCTTTTGTCTGTCAGTGTTTCAACAGTGGTGGGTATCATCACCGAAGATTGGTTGATTCGTCTGATCCACTGTTTCCTTCTCCTAAGCTCCTTGACCACTTCTATGCCCTCCTCTCTTCTCATCCCTCGTATGGCTTCTACTACTTCTGATGTCACTTCTCCTTTCCTTCCGCTGTGTTTCCACTGTCTCAACACTTCCTGCCCTGACTTGTTGTCTTGGTGTATCCTCCACAACACCCACTCTGTCGTTCCTTCTTTGGGTTTCTCCACCTCTTCTGCCACCACCACCTTCTCTTCTCGCTTCCTCTTCTCTTTCTTCTCCTTCTCAACTTTCAAGGGTTGTTCTGGGACGGTTTCAGGTTCCGATTCTGCACTTTCTTCAACTGCTAGTGGGGTGAAGTAGTTTACAGATATCCAGGGTGAGGAGGACATCCTTTTCACTCCTGCCTCTCCTGAAAATCCTCCTTCTTCAACATGTCCAGCACCTCCCTTTTCTCCTCTTTTGTCCACCCATCCATTGTTGCTCTGACCTTCTGGATACCTTGAGGTTTGGGACAGTTTTGTGCTATGTGTCCCTGCTCTCTGCAGTTGAAGCATGTCACTACCCTCACTGGCTTCCCTCGAGCCTGATCAATTTCCATGGGTTGTGGTCCCAAAGTAGAAGGGGGGGCGAGTGACTGAGCTGGAGTAGATTGTGGATTTCTTGGAGTCTGCCATGTCCTTGGTCCTATAGTCCCCCTCTTTGTCGCTTGGTATTCATGCAACTGGCTGTCAAAACGGAGGGCATATGACTTCCACTTGTCATACGTTGTTGGAACGGTCTCCAGTATGTAAATCCACTCCACCACCTGTGGGGATAGGTTCCTTTTGAGCAAGGAAACATATCCTTCATCATTATACCCCGCCTGTGACCTATGTTCCTCAAACTCCACAAAGAACTCTGGGGCTGGCCTTCCTCCTTGTCTCAGCTGCTCTAGCTTTCGTTGAGCCATTTCTTTCTTGTTTGGGTCATGGAATGTTATCAGCAGCTCAGTATGGAATTCCTCCCAATTCTGGTAGCTGCGTGTTCCTGCTTCCAGTTCCCCAGTGATACGACTTGCCCACTGAGCCGCAAACTTCACTTTCATATAGGACAAGGCAAAGTGGATCTTTCGCATATGGTCCACTTTGAAATAAGATGCATCGTCCTCAAAGTTCAGGTAGAGCTCGCGTAGGAAGATATCAATCTTCTCTGATGAGCCGTCAAATGATTCTGGTCTTGCAATTTTGCCAGCTGATGGGATAGAGGAGGTGGTTGTAGATGTCAGCTGGGGTGTTTGGGCTTGTAGTGACGCTAGGTGTTGGTTAAGGTAGTGTGTCTGGTTGTTCACCATTGCAGTCAGGTCTGCATTGTTTTGCTGCAGGCCTGCAAGAATTTGTTGTAGGAGATCAACATCCATGATAGGGTGTTGTAGGAATGTTAAGTCCACGTGTCAGGCGCTTAGCTAGCACTTCCGAAGGGGTTATCCGGGTTAGCGTGGAGGTCCGTAATGGGGCCGAGGACCGAGATGGAAGTTGGACGGACTACGGACGGGGGACGGAGGCGCCAGGAACTTAGGGTAGGTTGCGGAATGGTTCAATCCGGTCACTGAGGTGTTCGAGGTCGAAGGGACTTGGCTTCAACTTATGTGTTGTGCCCTCCTCGATCGTCTGTCCCTAATTTCGGAAAGGAGGCGGGAGTTTACCGGAAATGAATCGGAAACTGGTGGGAGACTAAATCGATATTCGTACTAGCGAACAGTCTAGTCGACTGGAAGACTATATACATGTGACTATCCTTGTACTATCTTTGACGGTCCTAAAACAAGGGAATACAAGGGGTCAATATAAAGAGAAAACAAGGGAGTGAGGTACGTGATGGTCCTGCGCATCGGCTATCAAGGTAACGGAACCTTGATTTTTGGAGTCTTTGGAGGGTTGGAATCGCGGAACCTCGGAATGTATTTCGGACATCCGGAAATCGGTTGTTCAGGCTTTGGTCAATCGGAAAGGTCCCAGAAACGGTGCGGGTGGTTGTGGGGTTTGATGTGGGTTTGTTTGGCTGCATGGGCCATAACAAGGGATATAAGAGTCTTGAGCTAATGTCAGCAACAACAAGAGCTTCAATACTTGGGAGCGGAGGAGGGATTTGAGCAATGATACTTGTCGGTGTATTGACCAGCTCAAGACTGAGCTTTAACTAATTACCTAAGAACTATACATATGGTCTGGCGGAGTAGCGGAGTCCAATAACAAGTAATAGAGAAAGGAGTGGATAAATCATGACATACATGAGGTGCATATAGTCTGTGGGCTGAGGGTGTATTGTTAAATAGGCAAGTAAGGGCAGAGTTGGGCTGAGTGGACTGAAACGAATAGTTGGGCATGCCAGCATATGGTCCCTAACAGTATCCCTGTCAAGTACATGTACCGAGTGTCCGGTAATTTGGCAGTGCTGACTGGACAGTGTCAGGACTTGGTACTACCGAGGGTACTGTCGGAACCAGCCAAGTCCTGCAGGCCGGTCAGGGTGGCTCAGCTTCAATGTACTCGTGCGTTGCGCCCTGCCTCCTGTGCGTGCCACTAACTTGTAACGAGAATGGATACTCAGGCAAATGCCGAGGATGTCAGCCTGAGTAAGGACTTCTGAACAGAAGGAGGAGAGTAGGGAGGCGTAAGCCTAGTTGATACTCAGACTGAGGAACTATGTACATGTATCAACTACTTATATAGGCTGAGGGGCGGAATGTGGAATAAGGGTGGCATAAGACATGGAAAAAGGAATAAGGTATGAAGACCATGTGGAGGTTTAATCCACAACGATTAGAATAGAATAATAAGAGGGTAAGATAATAAAATAAGCGGTGAGATTGTGGGAAAGAAATAGAACAATGAGGAATGGCCGAGAATAAAACAATAGGGACGTGAGTGAGTGGCAGGGAATAGTGAACGTCCCATGGGTAAACGAGTGAGGGGGAAAGGAAGAGAGTGTAGGGTTGACAAAGAATAGGGGTTGGGGAAGAGGGTAATGAACCGGGTGATAAAATGGGTGTACCAAACCGAAACCGTACGCCATGGAGTGATGTGAATGGGGGTCGGTTGGTCGGTACTACCGAGTAAGTCAAAGCACGATGCACGGTCGTGACAGACAGCCAGACTACATTCACATACAAGTGCCTATGCCACATGCAAGTCACTTGGTATACCGGTCTTGGCTCAGCACATCTACCATCCACATTCCTTGTTGTTGAAACGAGGGGCAGAAGGAGCGGGAAAGGGGAGAGGAGGATAGCAGTAGAGCGGGATGGAGAGAGGCCGGTAGCAGGAACAGACGGATAGGGTGACTGAGGAATGTGAAGAAAAAGGATCCAAAAAATGAAGATAATTAGTAACAAGCTATAGACAGAACAACAATATGACTTACGAAATCTCACAGTCTGGAACGGACGAACGATGATGTTGGATATGATATGTGCACATGCAGCAAGAATGGAAGGGACATAGGAACAAGACTAGAGGGCGAGATGTGAAGGAATAGAGCAGGGTCAGCAGAGAGAAAAATTACAATGGACAAAGAGATGGACTTACACTATAGAGGATGACACATGGCCACACCCAAACCTATACATGTGATATCTCAAGGCGTATGTCCCAGGTGACTATGGGAATGGGGTTATTTAGGTAGATAATTATTTGTAATAACTATCTAATAGATGTGTTTGGAATCTATTATATTCCACCATAGGTAGCCCTCCATGCGATACGAAGGTTTTAGGTTTGGCTAAGCACCGACCCAGGGAGGTGGCTACGGGGGTGCGGGAATGAGTGACAGTCGTTTGTGAACGACTCTGGTACTTGTCAACATATAGTACCAGCGTGAGTGTGATGTGATACGTATCGGGAATTATTCCCAGTGTGTCCGGACAACAATAGTATTGCCCTGATGGATCTAGCCCGATATGGCTCGGGGTCATGTGACTGTATCTATGAATATGCAGGGGACCGAGTGACCGCCTGACAATGATGGTCTCTATAGAAAGTGCGAGTAAAATCGCAGTTAAATCGCAGTAAACTCAATGTAATGTTCCCGTTGGGTCCGGGGACGTGAGTGACAACAATAAAGCTGATAGCCTGGTATAATGACACGAGCGATCCAGGCTTCGTCGATTACAACGATAAACAGTGTTCTTTGAGTGTGAGACTGGTTTGTTATTCTCTACCTATCTATCTCTTATAGAGATTCCAAATCCTGAATATAATTACCACCGTAACTACCCTGAGACGGTGTCTATATGCGGTCGACCTGATGTGGGTCACCGCTCCTCTGGTCTATTTCCGTCTGCCCTGTCCGCATGGTTCTACTCAATGTGAAAATACTCTCTGCTGCTTCTTGCAGTGCCCTCCACTCTATCTTTGGCATCGAGCCCCGTTTCTCTGCTGGTGAGTGCGTGTCACCTGCATATATGCATCCTAAATATATCTTCTCCTGTTTCCTATCCCGTGAGTGATACGTCCCTCTGTCCCCATATACTCTATGACCTATTTCTGCCCCATAGACTCTGTTCTGGGTGCGTCTGTCTCTGTCTCATCCCATGCGTATCCCTCCTCTATGGGCACCTAGCATGTAGGCCGCCGTATCTCGATCCACTGTGTCTACATATGAGGGCAGTGTTCTGTATATACTTTTGTATAACTGTAATGCTACTTTTAGTTCGTTCTGGGGCTCTGAATTGTAATCTCTAAGTTCATCTCTCTACATGTGCACCTTTCTGTGCTCCCAATTCTATATCTCCTCCTAATTCTCCCCCGATCCCCTGTCTCCTCTTTCTCTCATCTCAACAATATCTGAGGGGAGAATGACAAGAGAAGGAATGGTTTCTGATTGATATAGGATTTAGGAGAGGATACTCACCATTGACATTGAAAATCTTCATACACAGCACAATTCAAAGGGATAGTATGGTTGATGATGTGGAAGGGGAATTATAAAGCAGGAGCGACCCTGCATCCGGATCTAGGGCACCACTGCTGAATTTGGGAGAAATCACTTCATAGTACCATGGATCGCTCATGTATAAAAGCTACATAAAAATGAATAGATACACCAGTTTTTTTAGCCTCACTCGTCTCTCGATCGATGTCAAGTACACGTACCAAGTCCTATTTACTTGGTAGTGCTGACCGAGCAGCTATCCTATGATTTATATCCAAGTGTCCACACTGCATGCATATCACTTGGTATACCGGTCTCGGCTTGGCACATCTACCACCCACACGGCTACTCCTCACCCCTCTGTAAAGCCCACAATACCATGCTCTGATTTACTCAGCAGTACCGACCGACCGACCCTTACCCATATCAACCCTTACCAGTGTGTGGCCTCGGCTCGGTACATTCGGTTCATCATTTGGTTCACTTTCCTCATCCCATCCCCTCTATCCTTTGTTATTCTGTTATTTCCTGTCCTTCCCCTTGCCTGCTTACCTTCAGGACATTCACTCTTTGTTGTCACTTGGCAGTGGCCCTATTGTTTTATGTTCTGCCACTCTCATTGTTCTATTCTCACTCACTCTTTTGTCCTCGGCCATACTTTATTGTTCTATTGTTGTCCACATTCCTTGTTATATTCCTAATCATTGTGGACAATACCTCCACATGATTCTTCATACCTTATTGTTCTCCATTCCTTGTGCCACTCTGTTCCACATCTCACTTATTAGCCTATATAAGTAGCCAATGTATGTAGATGGTTCTTCGTTCTGGAAATCAACTAGGTTTACGCCTTCTTGTCCTCTCTTCTTCTGTCCCAAGTCCTTTACCTGGGCTGACACTCTCGGCACTCTCCCGGGTATCCCTCTGTCCTAAATTGGTGGCATGCATGGGAAGTAGGGCGCAACGCACGAGCATGTTGAAGCCATGCTACTATTCCCAGCCTGCAGGACTTGGCCACTCCTCGGCATTTCCGGAGCCTGACATCCTCGGTCTATCTCATCTCGGGACTTCCTGTCCTTGTTCTATCCTCAGTCACAGCCCTTGTTTTATAGTCGGGCACTTCCTATTATCCTATCCTTGGCCACGTTCTATTATCCTATCCTTTATTGTTCTATCCCCGTTTTACATTCCTTCATTCTAATTTTGTTTGTTGTGGACAATAACCATATGCTCTGTATACCTTATTGTTCCACATTCCTTATTCCACATGTCACTTCTTGACCTATACAAGTAGGACATGTATGTACTGATGAGATTATGAGCAAATTGCAGTAGGTTTGAAGAATTTGTAGGCAGTCTATTTAATTTTATCTCCTTAGTATAGTCAACAACTGAGTGTATATTCGGAAAATATACCTATTTAATTTTATCTTACAAAAAGAATAAAGAAATTAGCCTTAAAGGCTTGTACAATATACTATATAACTCACGTCCTCAGTGTAGTCAACAACTGAGGAGGGAGGCATGCGCGGATTGTGTTTCACCCGTATATACCCTGGAACCGGCCCTTGACCCTATCGAAGGTTTGAGCCAGGCTGCTGGTTCCAAACCCAGGGAGCCGGCCATGCTAGTCACGTCGTACGTGGACAAGCGCCCGTAAGTATCGTACATAGTAAAAAATGAATAACTCCCTCAATTTTGAGGGTAAAAATACAAATTAAAATGAGAAAAATTTGGAATTCAAAAGCACACAGAATGATACTGAAATCGATATATTATTACAATATATTGAGATTGGTCTCTCAGGGGTGAGATGCAAGTTTGCACCCTACATGTACATATTTCCTCATTCTGGGTATCGACTAGGCTTAGGCCTGTCTGGAGTCGGATACTGACAGACTTCGGTACTGCCGAGGGGTGTTGTCGAAAGGTCGGGTGGACTATGGCCAAGTCCTGTAGGCCAAGAGTAGTGGCGTTGGCTTCAACGTACTCGTGCATTGCGCCCTACTTGCCGTGCATGCCACTGTATTTGCAACAGACAGATACTCAGGGGGATGCTGAAGATGCCGGCCCGAGTTGA
>QLPI01009256.1:0-11085 GCA_003314275.1 Chroogomphus rutilus
CCAGCGTTGTCCATTGTGAATTGCAGTGCGTTTGATGCATGCGAGGAGGGTCAAAGATTTTTCGTCTGCAGGTCCAAAGATGTGCTTCTCCAGATTCGAATAATAATTACTTCGTTGTTGACCCATCTGCGTTATTATTCCCGCACGTCTGTCGTCGGCTTTAATAACCGCCATTGGTCCCCTGGATGCATCATCAAGAACAGAGAGATGTGAGCGTGGGGATGACGATGTAACCTTCTGCATTTGACGGCGAGTGACTTTTTTGGCCATTACATTCCTCATTGTACGTGTTCGAACTTTGTTTTTTTGGTTGAGAAGAGCCCATGGACTACATAGCATGTATGAGTTCAGCAATGACCTCTTAATCATCAGTAAACTCACATCGATGTCAATAAATTGCAAAGGTGTAACGTGGATGCAAGGGGGTTAGTCAAAGATACAGATGCAGAGGTAGTTCAAGTCATCTTATATGAGGAAGTCGGAGACAATGAAATATACAGAATCCGCTGATCCACCAATCGCCATCCTTGATAAGTTGAGACTTAAGACTTTGTTCTTACGCATTGCATTCTTGTGGATGTGTCCAGGACGAGCGAGGCCTAAAATAGCTATATGAGAGGAGCACCCCGCTTTGGGTGGATGGTGACAGGCAGTTGGACCAGACAAGTAATTCAAAGTCAGAGGACCTTGGGGTGGTGGCACGAGCAAGCGACGCTTTGAAGACGTCCACATTTTCTTGTTAAAGCCTAATTGAGCTGTTCCACTGACTTTAAGTTGATAGTGGCTGTCGCTACCCCTGGGAAAAATATCTTCCCAAATCGGAAATTTGTCAATCTTCTTGTCTGTCATATAACATGCGTTGCTGTGGGCCACATTGGACAAGGTCCAAAAGGCAGCGCTTTTATTATGTATATTCTGTAAGAAAGTCAGATCCGCCGTTTAAAAAAGACGTTGAGGTCCAACCATTCTCGTATGCCACTCAGTTGCTTGATTTTCACGGCTTGCACATGTCGGGTCGATGTATATATGGAAATTAACAAAGATGAGTATCTAACAACATGAGCAAAACAGGAGACGCACTTTGTGGAGACCAAGAACAGCAGGCTCGTATGGATAGAAGCACACTGATTTTACGTAACTCAAATGATCATTCTACAGGGGGTGAGATTGATTGCGCCAAGTAATTGAGACGCCCGGAACTTCGCCAATGGCGCTCACGCAGAGACAAAGAAAGAAAGGAAACGTGATTACCGAAACGTGTAGATAATCATCTCACATACCGTGCACCCCAAAAGATGAAAAAAAGTAATTTAGACTCAGATGACCTTCGGGTGGTGGCACGAGCGAAGTGGCGCTTTGAAGTCCACGCTTTTTTTTTTCAAAGCCTGATTGAGCTGTTCCACAGCGCACACATGGGTCAGGATTGGTTTTGTTATTAATAGTGAATTCCGTTCACTCAAATCACTTCCGGGAGTAGTGAAAATGTCATTTTTCAGTAGATAGTTTTCCCGCTTCAGATCATTTTTACATACCTTATGTAGCTGTTAAATGGATGACTCACCAATACATTTCCTCACTATCATGACCATGACACTTAGAGATATGTTATCCTTGTTACTTTCACAGTATATCATCTGTGGAGTGCGGAGTTTAGAGCTCCTTTAGTTGCTTACTCCGTACTTCAGGTATTGTACATCCTAACGAGTTTAGAACTTCTTTAGTTACTTACTCCATGCTTCAGATACTATTTGTTTGTTCAGTTTTCCTTTTCTTGGAAACCGCTAGGTCAAACTGCGCCAAAGTGATCTCCCACTTCAGCAGTAGCGTGCATAAAGACATCCTACACGGCTACAGCTCCTTAGTCTTCGCACTAGGGACGTATGCTGTATAGTTGGTCCAATGGTGTTGGAATAATACGCACAACCGGAGCTAAATGAATTAGGCTCAGCTTCTGGTTAGAAGTTTATAGTATTGTTTGTAACTACCTAAATGAATTACTACATAATACAATGTCAGCAGATGCTATCTACGCATCAGAAGATGTTACTCACGGCTCAGCTTCTGGTTAGAAGTTGAGCCACGTCTCCGCGCTAAACAACGAAAATACTCTGCCGCGGAGTCCGAATCCGGATAGTTCTGTTGGTGACGAAGATACAAAGGATGAATATACTCGAATATCTTCAACACTCCCCCTCGAGAATGACATACTGAGTGAGGGACCTAATCTAGGCCTAACCCTAGCCCCTCCACAAACTGCATGAACTTCACCCTCGGCAACGCCTTTGTAAACACGTCCGACATGTTCTCTTTGGTGGCCACATACTGGATGGAAATTTTCTTATTGGCAACACAATCGCAGATGAAATGATATCATAAGTCTATGTGCTTGGTCCTTGCCTGGAATTTATTATCTCTTGACAGCGCGATTGCCCCCTGATTATCACAGTTGATCGCGATCTTCTCCATTTTGTTCCCACATAGCTCTGCAAGGAACATCTGCAACCACAGTGCCTCCTCGGCTGCATGGGTGAGTGATACATATTCCGCTTCTGTACTGGACAAAGCAATGACATTCTGCTTCTTAGAGCTCCATGTTACCACTCCGCTTCGCATGTAGAACACATAACCGGAAATTGAATGCCAATGACTCTGGCCTGCCCAGTCTGCATCACAGTAACCCATGGTGTGTTCAGATTCTCTTCCTCCAAATGTTAACCATAAATCTTTTGTTGCTTGCAGGTAAACAATGACATGCTTGAGTGCATTCCAGTGGATCTCAGCTGGGTTTTGGACGAACTGCACCAATATACCAACTGCAAACATGACATCTGGCCTTGACACCATTGCTGGCCATAGGATGCTACCTATTGCTTCTGCATATGGCACTCGTTGCATCTCCATGACCTTGGATAGCAAAGTCGGTCCTTGGTCCTTACTGAAGATCACTCCTGGGTTCATGGGGACAGGTACAGGTTTTGCATTTGACAACCCAAACTTCTCTGCCATGTTATCAATGTAAGTTCTCTGGCTCATTGATATAGTGCATTCCTTCATGTTTCGTTTGACCTCAAATCCAAGGTACTATCTGATTTCTCCAAGGTCTGATACCTCCCAGTGATGTCCAAGTTTGTTTTTGATTCTCATTATTTCAGTTATTCTTTTTGAGCTGACAATCATATCATCAGTTGCAACTGCAACAATTGTGTGGTCCAGTCACAATTTTTTGTGAAAAACTGAATGATTGATGTCCAAGCGAGTGAATCCTAGGTTGCTTGTGAAAACTTTGGTGAGTTCTTGGTCCCAACCTCTGCCAGCTTGCTTGAGACCATATATCCCTTTTAGTAGCTGACAGACCTTCCCTTCTTGCCCTGGATTTGCTGTGCCACATGGAATCTTCATATACACAGTCTCCTTCAGTGGTGCATTAAGGTAGGTGCTTTTTACATCAATCTGGTGTATCTCCCAGTCTAACATAGCTGCATTGGTCAACATGACTCAGATTGATGGAAGTTTGGCTGCCGCTGAGAATGTTTTGGTATAGTTGATCCCTTCTACTTGTTTGTGACCACCAGCTACAATTTGTACTCAGAAGATGATCTGATTGTCTGGTCCAGGTTTCTCCTTCAGTACTTTAGAGCAAGGTATAGTGGTTTGACCTTTTGGTAAGTCTTCTATCACCAGGTGCCAAGTTTTTCTAATTGGCCTATTTCATATTCTAATGCTTTTTGCCACCTGTCTCTGTTTGGTCCTCTGAGAGCCTCATCAAGGGTATGTGGAGCAAGGCCAGTTGTTGCCAGTAATGCAAAGTCAATTTGGGAATTCAGCAGCCAGTTAGTTGGTTCTTCTCGGTCAGATTCTATGTGTGTTTGCTGACTGATATCCTTAGAGTGTGAAAAAGCAGCTGTAAGTCCTTCATTCATTTGTTTTAAGGCACCCTTAGGTTTCCTCACACATTGACCTCTGCCTAGGTTTGAAGATATATCGGAATTCTTGGAGAGGTCAGCAACAGCATTGTCTTGTAAGGTAGGTGTAGTGCAGTCGGGTGGATCAGGATGGACTGTTTCCTCAGGTTTAGTTGGGTGTAGCTGGGTATTGGGTGAGTCGGTAGGTTTGTAAAATGGGATTCACTGGGTGCTTTTATCCCTCTCCCCCTCAGCCAGTAAATCACCAGATAAGATATCTGAGTTATCGGTTGTGTGTATGTCATTTTTGTTGAATATGACATTATGTTCAACCGTAACTGATTTCTTGTTAGGCCAGTAGATACATTAGCCTTTTGATTCAGAATTGTATCCGACAAACCTTTCAACTATAGCGTGTAAGTCTAGCTTGTTTGTGTTCATGTCCTTTACATAGGTGGCTATGCCAAACTCTTGAATTCCAGCGAGGTATGGTTTTTTCTTATATTGAGCTTCATGAGGTGTCATACCATTAAGTGCACGTACAGGGGTCTGATTTTGGAGCCATGCTGAGTGCCTCATTGCTTCTTCCTATAGAAACCATAGTAAGCCCGATCATATGAGTAAAGCACATGCTTGCTCAGTATGAGTAAAGCACATGCTTGCTCAGTATGAGTACGCATGCCACATTCAGTCATTGCAGTCTGAGGTGGGGAATCATGGACGGTGAGTTCTCTAACAGTTCCTTTTTCATCCTGATGGTTTTTCATTTCTTTTGAAAGAAATTCTCCCCCTCTATCACAGTGTATGGTTTTGATATGGTTTCCCATTTGAGTCTCAATGTAAGCCTTGTCATGCTTATGATAAGATTATGAGCAAGTTACAGTAGGTTTGAAGAATTTTATAGGCAATCTATTTATTTTATCTCCTCAGTGTGGTCAACAACTACATGTATATTCGAAAATATACCTATTTATTTTATCTTACAAAAGAAATAAAAAGAAATTAGCCTTAAAGGCTTGTACAGTATATTATATAACTCACCTCCTCAGTGTGGTCAACAACTGAGGAGGGAAGCATGCACGGGTTGTGTTTCACCTGCATATACCCTGCAACCGGCCCTTGACCCTATCGAAGGTTTGAGCCAGGCTGCCGGTCCCAATCCAGGGAGCCGGCCACACATGTCACGTCGTGCGTGGACAAGCGCCCGTAAGTAGCATACAAGTAGTAATACAATAACTTCCTCAGTTTTGAGGATAAAAATACAGAAATAGTATCAAAAATTTTAGAATTAAATTGCGCACAATATGATACCAAAATCGATATGAAAACAGAATATATTGAGTTTGTCTTCTCAGGGGTGAGATGCATCAATGCACCCTACAGCTTATAGCATTTAAATGTCTGGATTTTCTTTTTCAGGAAGTATAGCATCGTTTCTCAGGTTGCATCATCTATTCGAGCGGCTGCATAGGTATTGCCATTAATGCTTTGTACAGAGGCAGGCCCCCAGAGGTCCCAGTGGATGTGTTCACCATATTTGGTTGTGCAAGTTTGTAACTGCTTGGGGAATAGATGACAGTTTGATTTGGCCTTTGCACAGGCTTTGCAAAAATTGGCTTTTGAGATATTATCAAGCTCAATCCCAGTGATGCTTCCTATAGAGACTGCATGGGCTATTGCTGTATGTGATATGTGGCCCAGTTTATGGTGAGGAGTGTTAATATACATTTAACTGGTGCAACATTTGCATAGTCAATGTGCTGGAGAGGATCTGTGAGGCTGAGAAGGTAGAGCCCATTGGTGCAGGGAATTTTCGCCATTATTTTCCCAGTAGGGTTTTTGATGGTACACATTCCTTTACTAAATGAGACTGAACATTAGGCATGGTCTAGTCTGCTAATTGAGATTAGCATAAAAGCCATGTCTGGTGCATGAATTGCATCTTTTAGGACTGCATGTGTCTTGCTCACCACCATTCGGGAGTTCAATGTGGACATCGCCTATGCCAACTGCCTTGAGACTACACCCATCCATGGCCATGATGTTTCAATTAACGATTGGTTTGTAGTTAATAAACTTGGTATGATCCAGGCAGTAATGGATAGTCACTCCACTATCAACACATGCACCTAGCTGATTGCTTGATACACCAAGGCTTGCTGCTACAGCTGACAGGTCCAAGGTACAGGTGAATGCAAAAGGTCTTCATCCATTAGCTTTTCATCGGCTATGATGGCAGACTCTGAGGGTTTTTGACTCTTCTTAGACTTCTTCTGCCTAGGGCCCTGTCCTTCTTTTCCACCACCTTTTGACCAGCAATCAGCTTGAGTGTGGCCATCTCTAGAACAATTGTCACAATGTTCATTGAGGTTTGTGTTTGGCTTTTTCTTTCCCTTTGTTCCATCTGACTTCTTATTTTTCTTCCCATGAGCTAACAGTGCAGATTCTCCTGATTTTGCACACTCATCATCAATGACACAGTGGTGTGCCTCTTTGGTGAAGAAATTGATCAAGTCAACAGGTGACATTTTGGGTTTTGTAGCTGTACCCTGAATTGCTCTAATTTTCTCAGCTGCTGAAATCATTTGGATGGCCAGATGGTAGGAGGGGGGTAAGGATGACATGATGAGAGTTGAACACCATGTATCCAATAAAGTAGATCCCATTTGGGTGTTATGGCCCATGCTCTCAATAAACCTATACCAGCCCCCACAACCACCTGCACCATTTCCAGGACCTTTCTGACCATTCAAAGCCTGAACAAATCGCTTTCCATATTCCATTGTACTAACCTGAGGTTCTGCAATCCCGAACCTCTGAGATTC
Organism: Chroogomphus rutilus; assembly: GCA_003314275.1. Taxonomy (NCBI): domain Eukaryota; kingdom Fungi; phylum Basidiomycota; class Agaricomycetes; order Boletales; family Gomphidiaceae; genus Chroogomphus; species Chroogomphus rutilus. The sequence goes on from QLPI01009256.1 coordinate 6,728, forward strand.
CAAGACCAAGGTTCCACTCCTTTGATAAACGATGCGCAGGATCATTGTGTACCTCACTCCCTTGTTCTTTGTTCTGTATTAGCCCCTTGTACTCTTCCCTCCCCTTGTCTTTACTTGGCAAAAAATTAGTACAAGGACTAGATACATGTATATAAGACACCAGTCGACTGGACTATTCACCAGTATGAATATCAACTTAATTCTGCCTCGTAGTTTCTGATTCAGTTCCAGTAAACTTTCCAACTTTCCGAAATTAGGGACAGACGATCGAGGAGGGTGCAACACATAAGTTGAAGCCAAGTCCCTGCAACTTCAAATCACTTGAACGACTAGTTGAACTACCTAATACTACGAACAGTCTGAGTCCCTGGTGCTCCCGTCTTTCCGCTTTCCCATTTCTGTCTGTGAACCTGACCTCTTGTCCCTCTGCCTCTGGAGTACAAACCCCCTCTCGGAAACCATTTGGAACCCCTGGAACCCCTTCCGGAAGTATCTAGCTAAGCGCCGACACGCAGATTTAACATTGGGTAATGTTCTCGCATCTCTTCACCATGAGTTCAAAGTAATTTTTAAGCTCATTCAGGTGAGCCTGGGGATCATCCATGTTGCTCACTCGCATAGAAGCAAGTTGATCTTCTGCATCAATAAGATACAGTGTACTCTTAGTTGTGGCATCTGCTTTAACAATCTCTCACATCTCCTTCAAAGTGGTGAGGTTCTTGATCAATGATCCCACTTGTAAGGAGGTTGTTAACAAGATGATATGCTGAGCAAGTGATTCTCACTTGTGATATTCAATGATGCATGTCTCATGCACCTCTATTTGCTCCTTGGTAGCAGGGGTTTTCCCATCTAATAATACAGGGGTATTATTGACTTGCAGATATGGTCTTGGTGGGTAGCTTTCCCTTCAATGTGAATTCAGAGCCCTTTTGTACCCAGAGCTCTTCATATATGAGGCTCATAGTCAGCCTAGTTGCTTCCATCATCATGGAGCTTTGGTACTGAAAGTGAGGCAGATTCTAGGTTGGAAGCCATTGTAGTATTAGACATTGTATTTTCAAGGCTGACCAGGGCTTATAACCTGTTGGAATAATACATGCAACTGGAGCTAAATGAATTGGGCTCAGCTTCTGGTTAGTAGTTTATAATATTGTTTGTAACTACCTAAATGAATTACTACATAATATGACATCATCAGATGCTATCTATGCATACAGAAGATGTTACTCATGGCTCAGCTTCTGGTTAGAAGTTGAGCCACGTCTCCCCGCTAAACAACAAAAATACTCTGCTGTGGAGTCCGAATCTGGATAGTTCTGTTGGTGACGAAGATACAAAGGATGAATATACTTGAATATCTTCAACAATAGGTTTACACAATGGCAGTGCTGTGAATATATATATTCACCTTATTGATTGATTACATAATCATTTCAGAATTGTTATAAATTAACCTAGTTTTGTAGCATAAAATAACTCATTTCACCCATTAATCTACTAAATCAAGCAAGTACAGTAAACATTCTCATAAGTGCACAGAAGTCCCATTTAGATGATTGGTCTAAAGATCCATTGAATCAAGTTCATTGCAAAGAGTAAATTGAAAGATTGCTACTGGAATTTTAAGCTACACTTGCTTACAAAATATATAAAAGATAGAAAAATAAATAAATAAAGCAAACATGAAATAACATGAAATTCAAAATCTTAACCTGAATAGAATTAATAGTCTAAAGTATTAATCTTACAGATGGTTAACAAGTGTTTTGGAACCCAAGAAGCTGTGACAAAACTTTGGTGTGAACCAAGGCAAGTCAAGTTCTCCGACAAGATGCAGGAGGACAACAAAATACACCAGCATGGGCTATTTTAACAGTGAACCCAATTAAGAAATTATACTCTGGAGATTCATGTAGCCTGTTATTGCAAGAGTATTACAATAAAGATTTAATGAAATCTCACATAGCCATGCAAAATGTCTTTATTGATTCTGATCTGGGTCGTTTGTCCAAAGAGAATATATAAGAGGGGTCTTGTCAGGCATCTTGTTCATTACATATAGAATTAATAGTTTAAGAGTGTTAAACTATTAGTTCTAGACTGGTTTAGGTTTATTTCCACTTTTCTATTTTTTATCTGATTTAATTCTTTTCCTTGTTTTTAAGGTTTTAAGTTTTGAAGATAGTCTGCCACTTTGGTAGCAGAACTAAGGTTTACTCTTTGGAATAAACCTAATTAACAAGTCTTTGGACCTGTTGTAGAGTGTGGCTTCTAGTATTTGGACCAGTTACCTAAGCAGACTTCAGTCCACTTATGAGAGTGCTGCTGGCACTTATTTAATCCTGTGGATTATTATGGGTGAAAATAGATTGATTGGTTGGAAATGATGACATTGCACTGTGACAAACTGTGTCACCCCATATATCATACTTATTATTTGCCACAAATAGCTTTTGCACAGTTGCAAAGGAATACCCTTTTTGTTCTCTTCTTTTAGACAGTCCATTGTTCTGAAGTAATATATAGTAGCTACATCAATTCCCATCTTCCTCAGTTGTTTGACGTTCAAACACTGAGGTACGTTATTTAACTAGCTATTTTGTATTAGTTTTTGATTACTATAAGCTCCTGTAGATTGTCCATATAGGTAAATTATATATACAGTTGTTTGACATTCAAACACTGAGATTGTCCATATAGTCTTTTAATTCTTACAGGTTATGGGCCCCCCGCACTCCCTACTCCAATAAGCATGCCTTGCTCCAATGTTCACCACAGCATGCACCACTACTGATCTCCTCCCTTCCTCGGTTCCTAAACTTATGCCAAGTGGCTTGAACTGGACTGCATTTGCTATGGGTTTCCAGGATGCCATTGAGGCTAAAGGACTGTGGGGATACTTTGATGGCACTGCTGTTTGCCCTGTTCTCAGTTCACCTCCAAAACCTGATGAAGAGTTGGCACTCACCCAGTGGATAAAGGAAGACTGCACTGCCAAGGCTTTCCTCACTCATTGCATCCCTGACTCAACCCTGATCTGAATCCATGGAAAAGCATCCCTGAAGGACCGGTGGGACCTCATCATGAAGGAATTTTTCTCAAAGGGAGCTTTCACACAGGCTGACTTCCATACTCAGTTTATGGGGTCCAAGTGTCCTAACAAAGGCAATGTGTGTGAATTTTTGGATAACCTGCATGTGAAGAAAGAGGAGCTGGCCACCTATGGTGTTGTTATCGACGAGAAGGACTACCATTCCACTATCATTAAATCCCTTCCACCATATCTCTCTGCCTTTGCTTTGAACTTCCTTGCTGGTGTGAGATTGTATAGCTCTACAAAGACTATCGACCCTGACAAGCTCATCTCATTGGTTTCTCAGGAGTATGAGTGTCATGCTATGCAGAGATTGTTGTGTACTGGTGGCAACATATCAAAGGGGAATGACAAAGATGAGGCTATGTTTGCCTCACCTATGTCAAGTCCACGATACCAAGTCCTGGTTCACTTGGCAATACCGACTGACCGACCCTCACCCATATCATCCCTCACTATCATGCGGTCTTGGCTCAGCACATCCAGAAACATTATCTGGACCACCCCTCTCATCTCATCCCTTCTATCCCCTACTATTCTCTCATTTTCCATCCATTCTCTTACCCATTTTCCTCAGGACACTTATTATTACTTTATTATTCGGTCATGGCCTTATTGTTTTATCTTCAGCCGTTTTTCTTTGTTCTATGCTTGTCCACTCCCTCATTATCTTATTCTCAACCATATTTCATTATTCTATTCTCGCTTACATTTCTTATTCTATTCTTGATCACTGTGGACAATACCTCCACATGATCTTTCATACCTTAATGTTCTCCATTCCTTATGCCACCTTGTTCCACATCTTGCTTCTTAACCTATATAAGTAGTGGATGTATGTAGATAGTTCCTCACTCTGAATATCAACTTGGTTTGCATCCCCTTGTCCACCTTTCTCCTGTCTAAAATCCTTCACTCGGGTCAACACTATTGGCATCTTCCCAGGTCTCTCTTCTGTCCAAATCAGTGGCATGCATGGAACAGCAGGGTGCAACACATGAGACATTGAAGCCTAGCCACCTCGAACAGTCTACAGGACTTGACTGACTCCTCGGCTTTACCAAGTCATAACAACCTATTGGAAAAGGAAAAGGAAAATGCCCTGAGCAGAAGCCATGCAGTGCCTGTTGGAACTGTAGTGACAAGGGACACTACTGTCAAGCATCGGTTACTGACGGACTTTGGTACTGCCGAGGGGCGTTGTCGAAAGGTTGGGCGGACTATGGCCAAGTCCTGCAGGCCAAGAGTAGTGGCGTTGGGT
>QLPI01009263.1:0-12253 GCA_003314275.1 Chroogomphus rutilus
CATGATCATTCATACAGGGATCCCCTTACCCAATGCTCAATCGTACAAGAGGATGAGAAAAATGCCCCTCTTATTTTTAAAATAAAAACCAGAGTTTGTCTTTAAATTAGAATTATTCCAACCAAACATGACCAACACCCTTGCAATCACAAACATCGCAGACAAGACATTCGATTATATTGTTGCAGACGGGGGAATCTGTCTGCCTGTTCACACTTCCATTTCGTCTTGGAAAAATAAACAAAATAAATCACCTAAAACTCCCAATACAAAGCATCGATGACAACAATAATAGATTTTTTGGTAAGATTTTCACAGCATCTTTGATCTGTGTCACAACGAGGTCATTAAACTGAGTTCCATGTGTCGGGTGCCGCATCTGGATCTGTTTCTCAAATCTTCAAGAGAGCACGGCCGATAAACTGAACCGTCATGCAAGCTCAAAAGCTGTAGTTAGAATGATCCGGTCGACATCCCTGCATTCTTCTTGCGTATGGGAACAAAAGAAGGTGGCTCCAAGCATGTCCCGCTTGTCAAGGATGCGATTGTTGTTTTTCACGTTCCGGCCATGCCATTCAACCAATTGATTTTTGTATTCTCGTGGTCGGTTGCCCATGCTTCGAGACGAGCAAGCATTAGCACGCGAGTACTCTCCGTGCATGCATGTCTTGGCGGAGACGATGCTGCATTGCAGGCCGCATAAATTGATCGTGGAAGTGATACGAGAAGCCCTAAATGGTCATGTGGAGGGTCTACAATACTATGAGAACGGGGGTAACGGGCATAATCAGTTAATACACACATTGATAGTATCATCTATATTAACATCATGCTGTACCGAAGAAATGGAGCATTACTCAGCCTTAAGACTTTGTCCTCGGAAAGTAGCTTACGGATGAAAACCTTTGACCGGTTGGTTTTTGTGCCTCTTGATGTTGGAGGTTGATATTAATTGTGGATTCGAGGGTAAGGGAAAAAAAACCTTCGTCCCTCCCTCAGTCAGTCATGTCTAACTATTATCTCTGCTCCAGGGGCTCACACGCAGCCAGACTGGGCGAAGATCCCTCCATCTTTGTCCTTGTCCTCAAAGCCGGACAAGTCAATCACGATGATCCAGCAGACCATAAATGCGGATCCATATGGAATTTCAGTTTAATGACCTCATTGTGACACCGATCAAAGATGCTGTGAAAGATTTTACCAAAAAATCCATTATTGTTGTCATTGATGCTTTGTGTTGGGAATTTCAGGTGATTTATTTTGATTATTTTTCCAAGATGTTATGGAAGTGTGAGCAGACTGACTGACTTCCCTGTCTGCGACAATATGATTGAATGTTTTGTCTGCAATGTTTGTGATTGCAAGGGTGTTGGTCATGTTTAGTTGGAATAATTCTAGTTTAAAGACAAACTCTAATTAAAATAAAAAAGAGGGGCATTGTTTCCTGTCCTCTTGTACAAGTGAGCATTGGGTAAGGAGAACCCATATATGAATGAACATGTTGGAGTTTGTCAGATTCATACTACTGGCATAGCCAATGCTTCATTACAAGCCCAGGGATATGGGTTCCTTTTACCCAATGCTCATTCTTACAAGAGGATGGGAAACAATGCCCCTCTTATTCAAAGCAAAAAAAAATAGTGTGTGTCTTTCAAGTAGAATTATTCCAACCAAAGATGTCCAACACCCTTGCAATCACAAACATCGCCAATCAGATCAGAGGGTCGTCCTGGTTGCCATTCTGGTGTTTTATTGGGTTAGTGTGCCCATCCTTTGATTTCCCCGCTCCCAACACCACCCCTCCCGGACTTCATCCCTCATCCAAAATACATCATTATCATATACCGAATGTCCTGGTGAGAGACATCAGCCAATTTCCCCTAGTCTCATCACAGCCGACACCTTATGGTGAGGAAGGTGGACAAACAGGTGCACCGTGTCCATGCTCCCAGTTGGAAAGGAAGGCGCAGTTTCACTCAGGATTCGATACACGCCACATTGTCCCTACAACATCTAAAATTCATTCTCTAACTTACCTGAAGATCCAATCAGTAATCCATGGCGTCCTTGTGAACCAACCAGACATCGCTCATCTCAATTATTCACTTGAGCAATTCTGCTCCTTGATTGTCAATCCTGTAAGGATTGTGTGAAAACAAAAAATGGATTTATTTGATTATTGTTAAAGACACAATGGATAAATGCTGTCAATCAGGAATAGTAGAAACATTCATCAGGCTATCCTTGATGGCATGACCAGCATCCCACTCAAAGTCTTCATTACAAGCCGGGAACTGGATAACAAAGGTTTATGCCCCTGTGCTGTCAATCCATTAGACATGGCAGTCTTCCTTGAATCATCTCTGCAAGAAGCCGTGTAGTGTGTTGTATGAAGTCATATTGGCACATGTTTCCAAAATTTATTGTGCAAAATTGCTATCTTTGCAGGGCTTGCCAGAATGGCCTCCTGCACATGAGTTTACATTTCTTCTCAATCTGTCTGCACATGTGTTCATTTATGCTATGATTTATCCCAATTAATTGCTAGTGTTATAGGAATACATGGATGCAATCAAGAAGAAGGCACTAATAATTACAAATCTTCAACAAACATCATATCACCCAATCCATAGTTATACTATGTTATGCTACTAATGTATAGGCTTGAGTTCAACTATGACAACACGACCTGATTCATATCCAAAGCACACTCTAGAGGGAGAGAAAGCATGTGTTATGAAATTGCGGTAATCAGGGGGAATCCAACAAGATTTGAGTGGCAAGTCAGTGAGAATCCAGTCCTGACTGGGTGAGATGAAGATCTGGGAGTCCCCGGCGGCAAAGAGATGAAAGTGGCCAGGGATGACATGAGCGACCTTGCCTCCATCTGAGAATTGGAAGGATTCACGTTCCAGCAGTGGTGTCGAATCACCTGTGGTAGTGTCCCATATACAGACTGAGCCGCCCTCCAAGCCAGACATGACGTGCGCGCCATTAGATGAGAACACAACCGAGGTCACCCAGCCTGAATGACCCTCCATTGTCCGCTCTATCGCTCCGGTAGTCGTGTTCCATATTCGGACTGAGTGGTCAGACGAGCTAGACACGAGATGTGTTCCATCGTGAGAGAAGGAAACGCAGAGCACCGAATGTGAATGGCCGCCAGTGAGTATATACTCAACTTTGCCGGTAGTTGCATTCCATATCCGGACAGAGGAGTCATCACTGCCCGATGCTACACGCCCCCCATCAGGCGAGAATGCAACAGACCTCACCCGATCTGAATGCCCCTTCATTTTGCGCTTTATCTTTCCAGTAGATGTCTTCCATAGAATGACTGACTTGTCAAACGATCCAGACACGATGTATTGCCCATCAGGCGAGAAAGCAACGGTATATACCAAATGAGAATGACCCTTCAGTGTTTGTTTGGTCTCCCCTGTGGTGGCATTCCAGATTCGGACGGTCTCGTCGTTCGACCCAGACACGACTCGTGTGCCATCAGGAGAGAATGCAACTGAAAGCACCTGATGTGAATGTCCCCCAAGTGCCTGTTGTTTCTGTCCGCTGATTGCCTTCCAGATACGAGCCATCGTCGGGTGCAAAACAAAAGATACGCGTGCACTGTCACGTGAAAAGGACGACCGATCTATGACCGCACTGCGTTCCATCTCCAAGTCGCTCGTCACATCCCAAATCCGGACTGAGTTGTCGTCTGACCCAGATGCCACCTGTGTCCCGTCAGGGGAATATGCAACAGACTGCACCCAATCTGTATGTCCCTTGAACACACACTCTGTCACCCCTGAAGCCACATGCCAGATACAGACTGATAGATCGTCCGACCCAGACACAACGCGTGTGCCATCGGGAGAGAATGCGACAGAGGTTACCCAATCTGTATGTCCCTCTAGTATGCACTCTAATTTCCAGGTATGTGTATTCCAAATGCGGATTGAGCGGTCGGCGGAGCCAGATGCTAGATGTGTCCCATCACGTGAGTAGGTAACCGAGTTCACCACCGATGAATGTCCCTCGAGTACATGCTCAACTGTCGCTGTAATGGCATGCCAAATGCAAACGGTGTGGTCTTGCATGCCAAACACAACATGTTTCCCGTCAGGGGCGAACGCAACGCAATACAACATCGAATCAAATTCTTGTATGCGCCTTGTTTCCCCTGTGGTGAGATCCCATAGCCAAGCAGTAGTGTCCTCAGAGCCTGACACAAGACTTGATCCTTCAGGAGAAAATGCAACCGCCCTAACTGCACGTGAATGTCCTTGTAGGATGTGCTGTACCTCCCCTGTTATTGAATTCCAAATTCGAATCGAGCTGTCGTCCGAGCCAGACACGATGCGGATGCCATCAGGTGAGAAGGCAACGGAGCAAACTGTACGTGAATTCCCTACCAGGATCCGCTCATTCTCCCTTGTAGTGGTATTCCAGATACGAATCAAATGGTCCAAACACCCAGAGACAACACGCGTACCATCAGGAGAGAAGGCAACGGAGAATGCAGATGAAGGGTGTGACATGAGATGCTTAAATGATCCCCATAGCCCCACGATGCCCACCACTACTCTAGGTAAGTTATCGAACAATGTCGAATAGTGATATCTTATGGATGTGCGTTTAGGGATCCATGAGAGGGCTGAGCCATACGTGTTGAGGCAGTGATGTTTCATCGGCTCAAATGCCATCTGTAGGTAGCGACGAGCATCCTCGAGTAGCAACACGTGGTGGGCATGGGTCTTGGAGTATTTCTGGGGAAATGGTGAGCTAAATTCCTCTACCATGCTGATTACTAACCGAGTGGGACTTAATTGCTATGCTGAGAGGCTTGAGCCCAGATCCAAGCTCTCCAAACGTACTGAGGCACTCAATCCAGTGCAATAAGTGTGTATTGGCGAATGTCCCAAGCTCGCTGAGAAAGGGTAATGTCTCTGGAGGTGGGAATGCAAGAGCCTCTACAAGATGCGAGGCCCAGTACAAGCAAGCGTATCGGAGAGACTCAGAAATAAGGTTGGGATTAGAGATTTCATGGACCTGTGCGGCTATAGCATGATCAGGTAAATCGAACATGTTATACCGAAGGGACTTGTTCAATATCTGGAGGCACTTGAGCCCAAGTTTGTGGTGGGTATCGGAGGCATCAATGCTATTCCTACTGCAGCGTTTCGGGTCGACGATGAACTCTTGAAACGAGGCGTGAAAGATGGTGACATGTCCATCATTGGTGGAGGGAACATAGATCACCGAACGAAAACAAGACAATTCAATGTCAACCTCGTCATGTGTCATCTCTAACAGGGAAGCAATGCTAGCAATCGAGAGTGGGCGTTGGAGAAACACCACTGTGGCAAGTACATCTCGTCTCGTTGTTATTTCCTTGCCACTGAGTTTCTGGAATGCTTCGGCCATGATCAGTGTGTAGAAGTTGTCCAGGGAGGCAAGTGGCATAGCCGAACCAGTCAACTCAATTAGACGCATTTTGGGATTCACACCCATGTCACCGATGTACCGCACCGCTGTGGCGGCATAGATGAATAATCCATCTGACTGGCTAACAAGCCTCATCAGTTCCTTTTGAGACGGCCAAGGAATTTCTTGTTGCGAATATCCGTGATCGTCCGCAATTTTAGACAGTGAGGCTGTTAAGTATGTTTCGATATCGTTTTCTCCATTGTCATCAATGGCAACTTTGTGAAGAGTAAACTCTTGGAGGAGGGAAGGTGCAGCAGCATGATTAAATGCTCTCCTCATCCAAACCTCAGGTCGACTTGTAATTAATAATTTCAGAGCAGTTCCTGTTATGCTGTCGAGGATGGCTGTGATCAGCATCTCTACAATTCCAGGTGCCGAGCATTCGTCCATGGCGTCTATAACGATAACAGAATAAACCCCTTCTTCATTGTCAGCACCGATCTTGACAGGATTAACGATCAGTGACCGGAATTGCTCAAGTAGATTATTGACATCCGCGACATCAGGTTTGCTCACAGTGACATCATGAATGACTGATTTGATCTTTGGGTTAGATCGAGCAAGCATTGTGGCGATAGTAGGGATGATCCGACGTGCATCCGTCAATCCTGAGCGAGAACAGAAGAAACTGCCTCCAAGCCTCTTCTGCGTGTCCAAACTCTCGCAAAAGGAGTGGGCAATCGTCGTCTTCCCAGTACCGAGCTGGCCATTGAGCCAATAGACATTTGGAGTTGAAGAATCATCTGCCCAAGCCTCTGGATTGGCCAATATCTGTACGCGGGTGTCTTTCATGCACCCATGGGGTTGGTCACCTTCCGCGCCGTACCGTGTTTCATAGGATGCGCGCTCCGCCGGTTTAAGTAACGCTAAAGGATCTGGCGAGATATCTAAGCTGTCTTGAGTATGAAAGATATGACATCAAGTGACGATGCACTTACTGACGGTATTCTGGAAAATCGCATCACGGTGTGCATCTGCAACAGAATATGACTAGTGGTTAGCTCTCAGATATATGATATTCATCGTCAAAAAGCTCACAGATATTGGTTCCAGTAAAAGTAGATACGATTGCGGCTGACGACATGGATGTTATCTTCAAATGCAAAGGTTTCCGCTAGGGATCGACGTTGACTACGTCAGGTGGGTCGAAAGACGAAGCCTGATGTGGGAAGAACTGCGTACAAGGTGATGCTAGCACCAGAACCTTGTTTTGTCAAGTTCAACCATGCCTAGCACCACTTGCCTTCCGGGCAACCCACTCGTGGTTATCATTGTAGAGACTTTCAAGCATATATAAATGTCTCTTTAATGCATATATTACTTCCCACCGAATATAGACGGGGCGAAATTTGGGCGGCAGGAGTCATTTTATGATCCTTCCCCTCCCACTGACAAATGCAGCTTGGGCCTGTATAACCATCGACTTCTTGTAAGTTTATAGGTTATTCCCACACCTTACAGTCAGCGCCTTGGAGTTCAGCAATTATTTGCACTCCCACAATGGTATTTTTTTCTTTAGTGCCATGGTGCTGGGAACACCTATTGAGTGAAACAGACGAACCCAGGCATTCCGGACTCCTCCCTAAAGGGACCAAGCAAACGGGGGCTGTGTTTCCACCTTTACATTTTGCGCACAAATTGTGCTTCTCGATTACCATGGCAGATCAACAAGATATGAGACGATTGGGAAGTTTTGATTAATTTCTTACCTCTTACTTGCTGCTATATTCCTGGACTCCTGAATAATAGGAGTTGTTCAGCAAATGCAAAAATGCTTCTCCCTGTCCCTAGACGCGCTGAAAAGGTATATATATGAATGATCTCTGACCTCACACTCGGGATCCTGGATTCGTTAAAGCGACGACATTGTTATCACAATGGATGAATGAGTCTGGTGATGCACGGCTGTCCAACGAAATAGGGTGGAGAGTAAAGCTGGGCGTGGGGCTCGCGCATTCTTCTGCATAAATACGGATCTCTGCTCAAGACTCTCCCATCTTGGCGGAGAACCAACCCCAGAATTGGACCAGAGTATTCAAGTCAATCCGAGACTCGAACATCCTTTGTCATCGCACTCCAGGAATAATGAATTGATCTGGATGTCCGGGCAAAAGCTACCCAAAATGGCATATTTTCTATTTATATCTGGATTGAATTTGCTGTGATAATAGCTTGGTTCGGCTTTTCACGGCAATGGAGGCTCTACGGTGCCTTGACATGGGCTCGGAGAGGGTGTTAGATTATACGCTACGTGATGTACCTCAAAATAGGAAAGGAGCGAGTCTGTGGAAAGCTGTGCTCTAATGAGGGATGCATTGCGATGGACAGTGCGATGGCATTTCTGAGGCATTAGTACAGGCCGCAGCGTGCATTGGACCCCTGAAGCTCCGGGAGGTCCAAAGTTTCATTAAAAGGAACAATGACGTGGCACCCACTGGGAGAAAGAGAGGGCCGGCATCGGTTGGACAATTGTTTGGGTCGATACCTTTCTATAAATAGTTCGTGTTTCGGACAGAGCATAATTATTTCCCAGTGTGCTGGGTACACAAGAACGAGTCGGGGAAACTATCTTTGCTCTTCTCGGGCCCCTGCTCTTTTTAATGTAGAATTCCTTATTATAAATTGGGGACTGTCTATTGATCACGCTGTGCAACAAACCCAGCAGCCACCACCCATAGGTCACAAGGTATACATTGTGAATATTGATTAAATCTCTGATGTTGAATTTATTGCCAGTGACCGCTCGCAAGATGACAGTGTGCTGACAACGCACTTCTTGAAAAAATAATAGTATATAGTAACCCTGGGCTTGTAATGAAACATTGGCTTCGCCAGTAGTATGTATCTGTAAAAATTCCGGCATGTTCATTCATATATGGGCTCCCCTTACCCAATGCTCATTCGTACAAGAGGACGAGAAAAATGCCCCTCTTATTTTTAAAACAAAAACCAGAGTTTATCTTTAAACTAGAATTATTCCCACCAAACATGACCAACACCCTTGCAATCACAAACATTGCAGACAAGACATTCGATTATATTGTCGCAGAGGGGGGTGGGGTCACTCTGTCTGTTCAAACTTTCATTTCTTTTTGTAAAAATAAACAAAATAAATCACCTAAAACTCCTAACACAAAGCATCGATGACAACAATAATAGATTTTTTGGAAAGATTTTTCACAGCATCTTTGATCGGTGTCACAATGAGGTCATTGAACTCAAGTTCCATGTGTCGGGTGTCAGTATCTGTGTCCAAAATCTTCCAGAGAGCATGGCCGATAAAACTGAACCGTCACACAAGCTCACGAGCTATAGTTAGAATGATCCGGTCGACATCCCTGCATTCGTCTTGCATACGGGAAAAAAAGAAGGTGGCTCCCAGCATGTCCAGCTTGTCAAGGATTATGAGTAAGTGATTTTGGTTTTTCACGTTCCGGCCATGCCATTCAACCAATTGATTGTCGTATTCTCGCGGTCAGTTGTTGAAATACTAAGGTTACGTTGCCGCAGTCTGGCCTCATGTCTCAACAAAAGCGAGTAATCTAGAGTTCGAAGTGAGCGACTAAGGACTACTGACTTCGAACTCAGCTGACTGTACAGTGTGAGCGCAAATGTTCACAAATAAACGAGATAAGATAGGGTTGTGAGTTATTCTTTTAACATCGATTGCCCATGCTTCGAGACGAGAAAGCATTAGCTCGCAAGTACTCCACGTGCATGCATGTTGTGGTGCACATGATGCTGCCCTGCAGGCCACATAAATTGATTGTGGAAGTCATACAAGAAGCCCTAAATGGTCAGGTGGAGGGACTAAAATACTATGCGAACGGGGGTAACGGGGATGACAGTTAATACACTCACTGATAGTATCATATGTGTTAACATCATGATTAGCACCTGTACCGAAGAAATGCAGCATTACTCACCCCTAAGACTTTGTCCTTGATTGGAGGTTGACATTAATTGTGGATTTGAGGGTAAGAGAAAAAACTGTGCCCCTCCCTCAGTCATTTACATCTAACTACTTTCACTACTCTAGGGGCTCACATGCAGCAACACTGAGCGAAGATCCCTCCATCTCCATCCTTGTCCTCAAAGCAGGACATGCCAATCATAATGATCCAGCAGACCATAAATATGGGTCTATGTTAAGCCTCGGTAATGCCAATAATGCCGATGGGAGTCGGCCAAGTCCCACAGAAAGAGTGAGGTGGCTAGGCTTCAACATACTCATGCATTGTGCCCTGCTGTTCCATGCATGCCACTGATTTGGACAGAAGAAGGACCCAGGAGGGTGCTGAGAGTGTCAGCCTGAGTAAGGGATTTCAGACAGAAAAAGGGAGGACTAGAGAATGTAAACCAAGTGGATATTCAGAGTGAAGAACTATTTACATGGATTTGCTACTTATATAGGTTAAGAAGCAAGATGTGGAACAGGGTGATATAAGGAATGGAGAACAATCAGGTATGAAGAATCATGTAGAGGTATTGTCCACAATGATCAAGAATAGAATAAGGGATGTACAGTGACTCACAAAACTGAGCCAATGTTTCATGCTTTTGGACTATTCATTGAATAGCTTTGAATGTAAAACATATATGAAAAATGTGTTGGTACATCAAAGAAAGAATCTGATCAGGGCTATGCAACCATTATAATTTTATATAATTTAGATCAGGGATGATGAAGATGTGGGCAATTCAAATCATGGGCCTATTGACTCAGTTTTGTGAGATGGTATCAGAACAATCAGAATCTGATGCTCCATCTATTATATAACATGCAACCCTTGATAGATGGTACTATGGTAACCTTATCTTTCATGAGAACTCAAATTAAGGTATTTAATCCCCTCCAACATCTCCAGAACTTCACTACTGTCAAGTACACATACTGATTGTCTGGTAACTCGGCATTGCAGACCCAGCATCCAGTCTATGTCTACGCACATGTGATGAAGCCACATGCAAGTCACCTGGTATGCTAGTCTTGGCTTGGCACATCCACCATCCACATCTCTCATTCCTATCCCTCACCCACTCCTTCCTCATTCATCCATTAACCCCACCCCATCTACTCCTCGTCCCTCAGCCCATCTTACCTCAGGACATTAACCCATTGTTTTATCCTCGGCCATGACCCTATTGTTTTATAGTCAGTCCCTCTCTATTTTCCTATCCTTGGCCACATTCCTATTATTCTAATTTCATTATTCTATCCTGGGTTACATTTTTCCATTCTATTTTTTATCACTGTGGACAATAACCCCACATTCTCTGCATATCTTATTGTTCTTCATTCCTTATTCCATAATCCACCTCTTAACCTATATAAGTAACACATGAATGTACATACTTCCTCATTCTGGATATTGAATAGGCTTAGGCACCTTTACTTTCCTCCTTCTGTTAAAGTCCTCTTCTCAGGCCGACATTATTGGCATCCTCCCAGGTTCATATTCCATCCCCAATTGGTGGCACATATAGAGAGTAGGGTGTAACACATGAGTACATTGAAGCCAAAGCCAGTACTACTGGCCTGCAGGACTTGGCCACTCACCATCTGATCCCTCAGCATTACTGAAGCTTGACAACTACACTCCAATGCACCCTACTTCCTCTGCTCAAAAAGAAAACATCCTCTCCTTGGCCTCTCATGGTCGTTCCACTTGCACTATTGCCTCAAGACTTGGCCTCAGCTAGTCTACAGTATCTAGGACTCTCATAACTCTCTATCCCAACCATCCCTGCTCCTCTGGAGGTTGTCCCCCCAAGCTTTCCTCTAGAGATCAACATGCTATTTTATCACAAATTGCTACTGGCAGAGCTGCCAATGCTACTGAGGTCACCAAACATATCAATACAATTATCCTCCACCTAGTCTCCTCAGAAACAGTCAGACTGATCAGGGCTATGCAAACATTAAAAATTATGTAATTCTGATCAGGGGTGATGAAGATATGGGCAATTCAAATCAAGGGCCCATTGACTCAGTTTTGTGAGAGGGTATCAGAGAAATGGTAAGTTGCAATTCTAGTACTTGGTATTGCCCCCCTTAGCCTTAATTACTGCCTCAAGTCTTCTATGCAAACTCTCTATCAAATTCTGATACACCTCTGGTGGGTGCTCTGATTTACTTGGCAGTACCAACCAACCAACCCTTACCCATATCATCCCTCACCAGTGTGTGGTCTTGGCTTGGTAGATTTGGTTCATTATTTGGTTCATTTTGTCAAGTACACATACTGACAACCTGGTAATTCAGCAGTGCCGACCAAGCAGTCATCCTGTCAAGTACATGTACCGAGACCCATCCACTCGGCAGTACCAACCTATATCCATGACCCAGTGTCCACACCGCACACATGACACTTGGTACACCAGTCTATATTTGGTACATCCACCATCCACACTCCTCGTCCTCCCCCTCGGTCCATCTCACCTCAGGACTTTCTGTCCTTGTATTATCCTCGGCCATGACTCCATTGTCTTATAGTCGGTCACCTTCTATTGTCCTATCCTTGGACACATTTCTATTATCTTATCCCTTATTGTTTTATCCACATTTGCATCCCTTCATTCTAAATTTATCTGTTGTGGACAATAACCGCATGCTCTGCATACCTTGTTGTTCCACATTCCTTATCCCACATGTTGCTTCTTAACCTACATAAGTAGGACATGCATGTACATATTTCCTCATTCTGGGTATCATCTAGGCTTAGGCCCTTCTACCTTCTTCTCCTCCATAAAGTCCTCGACTTGG
>QLPI01009273.1:0-11207 GCA_003314275.1 Chroogomphus rutilus
TCCCTTGATCGCCTACAGCATATCCTCACAAGTAACTCTGAGACACTCGCGTCAGTGTCCCTTTCCTTCCCCACCGCTCATCCGGCAATTCTTCCCCTTACACAACTAACCCTCACCTCCTTGCACACGCTGTCATTGTCAGGACATCACCTTCTAGCGGGGCTCCTTGACACACTCATTTTACCCTCTCTAGGGTCGCTCAACTTGACACTCGATTTGTCGCGGACTCCAGAACCCCTTGAGGAAACCATAACGAGTCTGCTCGCTCGGTCGCATACGCCACCACTTGCATCACTCACTCTTTCCCATGGCGCCAACAATTTCTTTTACGCTACACCTGGCCCCGGAAATGGAGCTTTCGCACCGTGGTCTTTCCTAAATCAGTTGAATATGCTCACTCATCTCACGGTAACACATACGGCGGTCGAGCCTCTCCTCGTACTTCTCTCTGCTCCGGATGAAGATAACAGTAATCAATGGTTGTGCCCCGAGCTCACGGTGCTCACCTTGCGGTTGTGCCACCCACAGGGTGACGGCGTAGCCAAACTTGTTTCCCTTGTCGAAGCACGCAATCCTGATCTCACCGATGGCTATTTGCCACCGGTCACTGTTGGTCTGGTGCCAACCAGGCTGAAGAGCTTAGAGCTCAACGACTGCTTGACAGTGGGCGTAGATGTCCTTGGGTGGTTAAAGAGTAGGGTGGAAGAAGTTATTGTTATCGAACCTGCGTACGAGCGGTGCGTGATCAGGTCCGGTACATTCTTAGATGGACTTATTGTTGATTAACTTCCTTATGGTTTGTTGTGTCTATCTCAATGCGCCCATTGGCATATCGGTTCGTGTCGAGCAGACGCATGATGTCAAGGTCCCCTTCGTATGGGTGGTGACTTCTCATTTCGTCATAATACTATTTGAGAGTGTTTGGAAACACGGTATATGTGCTCTGATGGATAGTCTCGTCTTCCACGATGAAGCCTATTCCATTCCAGATACTTTGTCTTGTCTGATCGGCTTTTATTATTTGCATCTTAAATATCTGGTTCTCTATTTGCGGTCTATACCTTGTAACACGAGAAAAGTGCTTCGCACATAATATTCAAAATATTTACAAGTTACACAACTTTACAAAGGCGTATCTGCCGTTCAGGGATTGTATCACGATCATAGCTATCTGCCAGAACATGGCGAATGCTTGCACGTATATCCTAAGCAATTATGGAAGTTCCTGTCCAGAGTTGATAGCGTTTGCCACCTGACTTGTGTTAGGGCGATTAGCAGCATATCTGCACGACAATAAGAACTTCAGAAATGTAAACTGTTCAAGGTATGTCGATACACATACCGCTCGTAACTATCAAGATACAGCTGCTCGGTGCTACAAGTCTTCTGTACGTCTGGATGTTGTAGCAATCGCTCCATATAGGCCTTAAATTTGCTCGAAGGTGGGAAAGAAAATCCGCGGTAGTGTACGAGGACGTTCGTCGCTCTGAAAAGCCCTGCGGATTACGGCACGGTAATAGAGTGCGATGATTGATGGGCAAACAAAGAGAAGATATAGGTACCCACAAGGAACAGCCATCACGTCGGCCCATCCAAGCTCTTCTCCTGCCCAGAGCCCAGGCTGTACAGCGTCTCCGTGCTTCTCGAATAAATCTACGAGCTTTTCGATGGCAGCAAGAAATGCTTTTCCGTGCGTGATTTGATCAGAGGTGGACTGGGCTTGCAGATAGCGGTAGAATGTGGGAACTAGTGTCCTGTTGATGTGGTCTGATTGGAGCCGTGCAAGAGCGCGAGCATCTGATGAAGGTGTGTTGTGTAAGTTCGCTATGACACAACGGGCGAATCAGCGACAAACAGGGATCATGCAGCGCTGGTAGAAGGTGTCGGTGGAGATCAGGGTTCGTAGAGACACTGAATCAGTGTAGGATTGTTGAAGCGTTCTGGGTATAGATACGAAGGATCATCTGCCCACCTCAGTTCTTCAAGATATTCAAGAATTACAGTGCTTTCATTAAGTGCCTTGGGTGGATTGTAATTGTTCAGTTTAAGTGCAGGCACTAATCCCTTTGGAGAGACTTCAAGCAGATCCTTGGGCTTTTTATAAGGATCGACCTCATCTGTAAGAGGTAATACAGTTAGATATGTTGTCTACAGCCTGGTCAATCCGCAGAGGCGCACGATACTATACAAAGGAGAGTTAGTCACGGTATGAGAGACTGAGCTCAGGTGCGCCGACTTGGTACGGAATTTGAAGATACTCCAGCGCGATCCATACACGATGAACGAATGGACAGAAACAGCTGCCGAATAGTGTCATATCTTTAGGTTCTGCGTGAGCTTGAGCCGTCTGAAGCGCATGTCCAGTGCATGAAGTGTGGTATGACTTTCCCGTGTCTTCCATGTTGGAGGAGGTTAATATGTCACCTAAATAATATGTCACCTAAACATCGTCGTACGCCCGATTCCTGGAAACTGGACTCTCGAGTATTTGTCAAGACTGAATAATATTGTTTGATGCAAAGACCTAACCTTCACCCATGTTACTTCATTGAAACTAAGAGCCCCTTCTCTCTAGCCTCTTCTTTCGTTTCCGCCCAAAGTTTCAGAAATCCCTCATTCTGCCGAATATCCTTCCATTCCATCCCCTCATGTACACCCCACCACTCGTCACTAAACGGGTTCGAAGTCATTATCAGCTGTATCGGCGAGAGGGTATTTGGTGAAGAATCTTATTCGCATGTCAACCATCTTGCACAAAATGAATTGGTAATCTTTGTGGAGTAACATGAACTAGCCTGCATGCAAGGCAAGGATAGTGTCAATTCCTGGTGCTGGATTATGGATGCTTCTGAAGGCTCATCCTACCATTCATAAACATTGAAGATAATCAGGGCACCACATGTAAGATGCCATGCCAATTCTGTTATTTTGTATAATGTTGTAGATGTTGGTTATATAGGCACCTACATATAATGATAAGGCTTGTCTTAGCAACCACATCCTCCATCTGTGTCTGTGTCTGTGTCTATGTCCATGTTTGAGTTTTCTTTTTGTCACTCTTTTACTCTACTGTGCCCAATAGGTTATAGGCCTATCCTATGTAGGGAATAGCACAGGTTACACCAACATGCACCAGTAACTGGGTTGGATGTCCTTGGGTTTGGATACAGGTCAACCTGAGAGCAACCTTGACCCAGGCCCAACCTATGGTCAACTATGTATGTGTGCATGCACATGCATATGACATGCACCCAGGGACTTGCTCTGAGTCTTCTATAATATCCTCATATTAACGGTATACATCTTACCCTGCTTTTTCAGTCAGCTCCAAACAATTGTGACTCATATTATTGATGCAGTCCACTCACAATTTTATGCTGTATTGCCACTCCTATCTCAAACCCACCCTCCAGACACAGCTCTTGTGACCTCCTTGCTTCATCACAGACCCATTTATTCACTGCTGTATTCTTGTTGACTTCATCCCATGAGTTCTTATCATCTCCCCTTTGTTGACCCCTTTGACAGATCATTTGGCACCACAGTCGGTGTATTGGTATTAGAACATACATGTACACATGTGACACCACGAACATGACAAATGTGCCATACATGCATGTGCTGCCACAAATGTGCCATATGTGCATGTGCTGCCACAAACGTGCTATACACACATGTCCACCATGAACATGCCATATGTACATGCACCACCATGAATGCACTGCTACAAATGTGCATGTGCCACCATAAATGTGCTATATGTGCATGTGCCACCAGGAACACACCATACATGCATATGCTGACATGAACTCAATGCCATGAACATGACATATGTGTATGTAATGTAACTGCATGTGCCACCACAAATGCAACAAATGTGCCATACGTGCACATGCTGCATGCATGTGGGTGTGGTGTGCTGTTATGGCCCATGCCCCCAATAAACCCATACTAGTCCCCACAACCATCTGCACCTTTTCTGGGACTTTCTGACTGTTAGAAGTCTGGAATGATTTAAATCTGCATGTCGGGGCTTAGCTAGAGGCTTCTGGAAGGGTTTCCGGAGGGTTCCGAATGGTTTCCAAAGGGGGGTTTGTACTCCGGGGACAGAGGGACTAAAGGTCGTGGGTTTGGGATCAGAATCAGAATGGGGATGGAAAGACGGGAAGTGCCGGGGGTCTTGGAATGTGAAACCAAAGCACTTACAATAAAAGTGTTAAATCTACATGTCGGCGCTTAGCTAGAGGCTTCTGTAAGGGTTTCCGGAGGGTTCCGAATGATTTCTGAAGGGGGGTTCGTACTCCAGAGGTGGAGGGACTAAAGGTCATGGGTTTGGGATTGGAATCGGAATGGAGACAGAAAGACGGGAAGCACCGGGGGTCTTAGGACTGTTCATGGTATAGAGTGGTACGAGTAGTTTGAGGTCGCAGGGACTTGGCTTTAACTTATGTGTTGCACCCTCCTCGATTGTCTGTCCCTAATTTCGGAAAGTTGGAAAGTTTACCGGAACTGAATCGGAAACTACGACGCAGAATTAAGTCGATATTTGTACTGGCAAATAGTCCAGTCGACTGGTGACTTATATACATGTATCTAGTCTTGTACTATCTTTTGCCGAGTAAAGACAAGGGGGGGAAGAGAGTACAAGGGGCAATATAAAATGAAGAACAAGGGAGTGAGGTATGCGATGGTCCTGCACGTCGTTTATCAAAGGAGCGGAACCTTGACTTTGGAATCTTCAGGGGTTTGGAAAATATGGAACCTCGGATTGATGCATCGGAATCTGGAAAGTGTTTATTCAGGCTTTGAGCAGTCAGAAAGGTCCTGGAAATGGTACAGGTGGTTGTGGGGTTTAATGTGGGTTTATTTGGCAGCATGGGCCATAACAGTATCCCTCCACTAGGACCGAGCCCTCGAGGTCCTAAGCTTAATTGAAGCGATAATTAAGACAGACATTACTGTGGGAGTTTCCTGACTGTTTCCTGGGATGCTTTGATCGATAAGTGCTGATGGTTTGGTTGCCTATAAAAGGGGGTGTTTGCAGAACTGGAAGGGGCCTTTCCCTAATGGAGAACACAGATTCCCATCCTATAGAAGACCTCAGGGATTTTTCCTGCATCTCCTTTTATGGTTCGGGATCGAGTGAGGTGCAGTATCTGCACATCCTTGACGAAGAGTTGACCACTCTTCATGCCTGTACTATTAGGGTCCATGATTACTACGGTGTGTGGTGTCCTTGTCGGAGTCTCTCTCCTTCTGATTTTCCCGTAGCAAGCTATTTTTTGAAGCGGTCATCATCTGGGGCTGTTCCTTATCGGGATTCAGAGCGGGACATGACTTCTGGCAAGTTGGGGGCAGAAGCAAGTGGCTCGGAGGTACTCGAGCGTATTTCTGTGTATCTGGTTCATCTGAATAAGTACCAGGAGGACCTGCACCATCTCTTGGACCTCTTTGCACGGTATCATCGTCGTATATCCAGTTTGATGACTACCGGGATTTGTTTGGAGGATGTGAGGTTGATTGGGAGCCTCACTGATGCATTAATGTCATTCTTGAAAGAAGATCGGGGGCTTGATGCTTCGTTTTTGGATGATGTGGATCGGTTGCTTGTTCGCTCGGGTGGCGGGTCAGGCAGTTCCCATGGGTGTTTGGGTTCAGCATGGGTTGGGAAGGATTTGAATGGTCGGGATGGGGGTGCTAATTAGATTGTTTTTTCTGTATGATTGGTGTCGTGAATTCATGTGGTTTTTAGGTGGTGTTTGGGTTTCGGTTGAGATAAGGAATCCTAAACCAATGGTTTTGTTTTCTGGATATTCCCCCTTTTTGGGGGTAGACATCCCATAGTTTGCCTAATTCCCGTAGTTGGGGTCATAGTGGTCATAGTGTTTGTGGTGGTCTTGGTCATGGAATTCATTTACTGGGTTGTTGCTTGGGCGGCAGTAGTGTCGTCGGGATTCGGGGGATGTCCTGCAATCCAAGTCTCGGTTGAATCATATTTAATGGTTCAGCTCGTATTAACACTCTAACAAGAAGGGTTCTAGTCTAAGGGAATCTACACATGGTACCATTTTGTCTAAGGGGCGGTATGGAATTCCGCGGTGTTTAGGGTTCTTCCTGAGCGGAGTTTTTCGGAGGGTTGGATTGAGCGCTGAGTGAAGACTGCTGGCTCATGGTGCCAAGAATCAGTTAGATAAATCTAAACAAGTAGTACTCAATGCCCTGTCGATCGATAGATCGTAGTGGGTGAGTGTATGGTCCTTGTAACTATAATTCTGATAGGGTTTGGAGGGTCGGATTTGGAGGGTCGTATTTGGAGGGTCGGAGTTTGGAGGGTCGGAGTTGGAGGGTCGGAGTGTTTCTGCAGAAATGGGTCAAAATCTTTTCGATAATTGGTCACGGGGGGTCATATTCCTGAAAAGGTTGGATGTGTTGTTTTGTTTTGATTCCTTTGGCACAGTTGGTGTTCAACGCAAACAACTGGTGCCGGAGTCGGGAGCATAGCTTCTTATTCCTCAGTTTCCAAAGCATCCAACATCTCAGACTCTTCTTCAACCTCTTCTGTCACAGAGGCTGCTCGTCCTTTAGTGACTGTGGTAGTGGATCTTGGGCATTCCTTGGCTGAGTAGCCTGATCTGCCGCAGAAGAGGCAGAGGTTTTGTTCAAAGTGGTGTTGCCGTTCTTGCAGTGTAAGTTTTCTGTCTTTTCTGATTTTGGACGAAAGATCCGTGGTAGTCCTGCTGCCACTGGACAGGGTCGCAGGTTGGCCTACATTGGCCATCTTATTGCCCGTGTTAGGGGCCGAATACGTGGTCATGGGGGTCCTCCCTCTGTCATAGGGGCGGTCAAAGTTCCAGGTAGAGGGGGGCTCTCTGGTGATTTCTGATTGTTGCTCCCAGTAGCAGGCATTGATGGATTGGGACAGGAGGCGGAGTTGGAGTAGGGAGTGGGGCTTTCCTACTCTGGAGATCTCATCCTTGATCCTGCTGGGGAGTCCGTTGTAGAACTGGCGACAAAGTGCAGCATTGCCCCAGTGGATGTGGGTGGCTAGTCAATTGAATTTGACTACATATTTTGTGATGCACTGATTATTGTGCATGCGGAGGTTCTTGAGGTCTGCTTCGGCCTCTCCTTCTGGGTCGTGGGGGCTGAAGTTGGTTTTGAGTTCATTCACGAACTCCTCATAGTCATGGAGCCAGTCTGGCTCATCGGGGGCAGAGAGGGCTGGTTCAAACCAGTCCAGGGCAGTACTGGTCAGGTATGACAGTACGTAGGTTACCTTGGCGCTGTCAGTATCAAAAGCGTCAGGGCGGTCACAGAAGTTCAGTCTACACTGCACTAAGAATGCTTGTAGTTTCCTCGAATTGGATCCATCGAAGGTATCTGGATCCTGGACCTTGGCAGTGTGGGGGGCTGATGTTCTGGGGCTGGCTAAGTTGCTTGCCAGCATAACAAGGGCCTGAGTGAGATCGGGCATGACATTGGGTCCTAAGGTGGGGGCCCCTCCTGGGTGTGCAGGAGGCGGCGGTGCTGCAGCAGGTGGTGCGACATGGGGTTGGGAAACAGGGGGTGGTGCAGCAAGCAGAGGTATGACAGGTGGTGCAACGAGTGGTGGTGCTGCGGGCAGTGGTGCCATGGGCAGAGGTGTGAAGGGTGGTGGTACGTAGGGGGAAGATACGAATGGGGGTGGTGCCAATGAGTTTGACGGCGCTGCAGAGGATGGTCCTGAACTGGATGGCATCTCCAAGGGCGATGATTGTTGAGTTGCCGGGGGGGTGGTTCATGAGGAATGGGTTGTTCAAATTTGAATGCAGGTTTTGATCTGTGTCTGAGAATCCAGAGTCAGATAAAGGCTCTGGGGGGTGTGCTGGGGTCTGAGGCATCTGGAAACTTGGTCTGGGGGCAGACAGTTCTCGGGGGACAGATGCACAGTGGGCAGATACCTGGGAGATTGTCTGCATGGCTTGCGAATGCATGGCTTGTGAATGCATGATAGGTCTCATGCTTTTATGATGATCAGGAGTGTGAGTACAAATATACTGTTAAATCCACATGTTGGTGCTTAGCTAGAGGCTTCTGGAAGGGTTTCCGGAGGGTTCTGAATGGTTTCCAAAGGGGGGTTCATACTCCGGGGATGGAGGGACTAAAGGTCATGGGTTTGGGATCGGAATTGGAATGGGGACGGAAAGACGGGAAGCGCCGGGGGTCTTAGGACTGTTCACGGTATAGAGTGGTATGAGTGGTTCGAGGTCACAGGGACTTGGCTTCAACTTATGTATTGCGCCCTCCTCGATCATCTGTCCCTAATTTCAGAAAGTTGGAAAGTTTACTGGAACTGAATCGGAAACTATGACGTAGGATTAAGTCAATATTCGTACTGGCGAATAGTCTAGTCAACTGGTGACTTATATACATGTATCTAGTCTTGTACTATCTTTTGCCAAGTAAAGACAAGGGGGGGAAGAGAGTACAAGGGGCAATATAAAATGAAGAACAAGGGAGTGAGGTACACGATGGTCCTGCGCATTGTTTATCAAAGGAGCGGAACCTTGACTTCGGAATCTTCGGGGGTTTGGAAAACATGGAACCTTAGATTGATGCATTGGGATCTGGAAAGCATTTATTCAGGCTTTGAGCGGTCGGAAAGGTTCCAGAAATGGTGCGGGTGGTTGTGGGGTTTAATGTGGTTTATTTGGTGGCATGGGCCATAACAAATGATCACTTTCCATAAATCCATTGCATCAACCCGAAGTTCTGCAATCCTGAACCCCCATGATTCTGTGACCTAGGTTCCACTCCTTGATAAATGATGTGCAGGATCATCATATACCTCACTCCCTTGTTCTCCCTTTTTGTTAAATCTGCATGTTGGTGCTTAGCTAGAGGCTTCCGGAAGGGTTTCCGGAGGATTCCAAATGGTGTCTGAAGGGGGGTTCATACTCCGGAGGTGGAGAGACTAGAGGTCGCGGGTTCACATTTGGAATCGGAATGGGGACAGAAAGACAGAAGCGCCGGGGGTCTTAGGACTGTTCACGGTATAGGGTGATTCGAGTGGTTTGAGGTCGCAGGGACTTGGCTTCAACTTATGTGTTGCACCCTCCTCAATCGTCTGTCCCTAATTTCGGAAAGTCAGAGAGTTTACCAGAACTGAATCGGAAACTACAATGCAGAATTAAGTCGATATTTGTACTGGCAAATAGTCCAGTCGACTGGTGACTTATATACATGTATCTAGTCTTGTACTATCTTTTGCTGAGTAAAGACAAGGGGGGGAAGAGAGTACAAGGGGCAATATAGAACAAAAAACAAGGGAGTGAGGTACTCGATGATCCTGCGCATCGTTTATCAAAGGAGCAGAACCTTGACTTTGGAATCTTCAGAGGTTCGGAAACATGGAACCTTGAGTTAATGCATTGGAATTTGGAAAGCGGTTATTGAAGCTTTGAGCGGTCGGAAAGGTCCCAGAAATGGTGCGGGTGGTTGTGGGGTTTAATGTGAGTTTATTGGTGGCATGGGCTATAACACTTTTCTATTAGCCCCTTGTATTCTTTTCCCCCCTTGTCTTTACTTGGCAATAGATAGTACAAGGATTAACTACATGTATATAAACCCCCAGTCAACTGGACTATTTGCCAGTATGCATATCGACTTAATTTGCATTGTAGTTTCTGATTCAGTTCCGGTAAACTTTCTGACTTTCTGAAATTAGGGACAGATGATCGAGGAGGGTGCAACACATAAGTTGAAGCCAAGTCCCTTTGACCTCGAACACTCAAACGACTAATCATAACAAACTAATACCATGACCATCCTGAAGTCTCCGGCACTTCCCGTCTTTCTGACTTCCATCTCCATCCGTGAATCCATGACCCCCTTCCAGAAACCCCTTCAGAAGCCTCCGGAAACCCCTCCAGAAGTATCTAGCTAAGCACCTGACATGCTGATTTAACATTTGCACCCGACACCTGTTGACCCATGGGAAAAAACCCATGGGTTGATGGGTTCAGGTTTCCCATGGGTTGGGTGCAGGTCACCCACATTTGACCCATGGGTAACCCATGCCATTCCCTATTGGTGTGATCCAACTAACAAAGGCCATTGTCATCGCTGCAATTATTCAAGTTATATCACTGCATATTGCATTTATGATATACCTTAGAATGTCAACTCTGCAAACAATATTTCTTCCCGTTATGGGCATGTAAGCACCGAGACGATCGCTTCGGTATGTTCCATTTTGGGATGGAACGAAAACAGAACTCGAAAATGGGTCGCAGAAATTTCATAAAAATGGTAGAAAATTATATGAATCGCTGCATAGATCCTGCGCACGTATTAGACGACATATATGCCGCCTCTCGACTCAACTCGACTCGACTCAGTAATAAAAGGCTCGGAAGGTGCATGTATATGCATATATGCACCTTAATAGACTCAACTCGGCTCAGAAAATTCGAGGAGATTCAATCTTCATCAATAAAATCATGATTTACTCATAAAATGTTATAAGTGTTGTTAAAATCGTGAAAAATAGTGTTTGCTTATGCCAACAGTCTGGCGGCACCATGTGATTCTCTGTCCTCAGGACTTGATAGTATTATTATGAAGATGATTGTGAACCTGCGTGTGTAATGGAGGCTATTGGATGGAAAAAAATCTTAAGAGGCACCGCAAATCACAGTCAGCCTTGAGAACCAAAATATATGGGGTACCAGACCGGTGGTAAACGCTAGAATAGACGCGTTATATTTGAACTTATCGTGAGTATCGCCCGCCGGTGGTCAATCTGATGTTGGCATAGCCTTGGCCTGGGAACTTATAGTGCACGTACCCACGTCTCTTGGTTCGATCCATCGACACCACCATCTTTTAAGGCATCTACCACGCACTATCATGCCCGAACATTTGCACTCGAATACACAATCTACGTGTTCCTCGTGGGGCATAAACCTTAACTTGAGACAGGTGACCATCAGTGAGCGTGCTTGTTGAGTAATACCTCAGACTCGAAGAGCTGAGGCATTTTCTTCGTCCCTTACAGATGCAAGACGTGACGTGAATATATCGATCACCACTAGTAAGTGCGATGACGAGTTAGAGCCTTTCACGCCAAGACTCATTTTTTTAGACCCTCCAGTCGATGTGTTAGACTTGCTCAAACCTGCTGAAAGGGCATCTTATAACACACGCAACGCCGCTGAAGATGTCGA
>QLPI01009276.1:0-12860 GCA_003314275.1 Chroogomphus rutilus
ATAAAGCTTCTCACTAAAAGCCAACATCTGCTTGCTAATATTGTTGTTATAGATGCTTTGGACGAATGCTGGGAACCTAGGAGTGTAGAACTGTTGATAAAGACAATCCTCAATGGTGTAGTGGACCTACCTCTGAAGTTCTTCATTACAAGCCGACCTGAGACCTGGATCACCACATCCTTCCTTCATAGTCCTGCACCTTCTCTTCAAGAATTTTCACTTCATAAAGGATCATTAACCGATGATGAACAAACCGATATTGAAGTGTACCTGAGATCTTCACTGTCCAAAATAGCAACCAAGCGCGTATATTCTGAACCTGACCTTCCTTGGCCAGCCGAATCTGAGATAAAAAGTCTTCTTGACCAATCGGATGGATTATTCATATACGCTGCCACTGCCGTGCGGTATATTGATGACATGGACGTGAATCCCAGGACGCGTATTACTGAACTCACACGATCGGCGTTGCCCCTCCCGTCTCTGGACAGTTTTTACAATTTGATTATGGACGGGGCATTCAGCAATCTCCTGATTGACAAAGAAAAGATGGCGAGACAGGATTTGCTTGCCGCGGTGGTCTGTGTTCAAACCCCATTGACGATTTCTGCGATTGCTTCTTTGTTAGAGAAGACACGTGATCAGGTTGAAATTGACCTATCTCGATTTCGTTCGGTAATCCATATTCCCTCTACAAATGATGGACTCGTCAACATCTTTCATGCCTCATTCCGGGAATTCATCGTGGATCCCAAGCGCTCCCCGACACACAGGGTAGATGTATCGGATGCACACCATAAATTGGCCATCAACTGTCTTGGACTTATGAATAAATCGCTTCGTCGTAATATTTGTGAGTTGGTTGAAGGAAATATTGGGATACTCCCCCATGAAATCACAAATCCTGGCGTCATTCCGGAGGCCCTCCGATACTCGTGCGTGCATTGGGCATTTCATTTTCTGGAAGCGTTGTCCCTTTCTGAATCGTCAACGATTCTCGATGCTGTTTCTGAATTTGCAGATAACCATCTCTTGCACTGGTTCGAGTGCCTGAGTGCCTTTGGAGAGCTAGAATCCGGTGTCAAGTCCCTTCGCAAGGCAAATGAGGCAATATCAGTGAGTTCACCAGTTGGACATGAATCGTAGCTCACCAATTTGACAGAAATATCCTATAACCCACAATCATCACGGGTTGCTGTTCGATGATGCTCGTCGATGCCTCCAGATGGGATTTGAGGCAATCAGCCACCACTGCCTCAACACGTATCGGTCGGCGTTAACATGGATTCCTAAACAGTCCCTACTCCGACAGAAATACCCGACATCCTTATGCAGTGGACCTCAAGCTAAAGTCGTCGTGGGTCTGGAAGATTCATGGGGGCTGACATATGAGCATGTCATGAGACACCGTGCAGAGGTAACCTCTGTGATGTTCTCTAGTGACGGCAGTCAAGTTGTATCTGGGTCAAAGGACAAGTCTGTTCGTATTTGGGACACGGCTACGGGCGAGTTGGAACGCATACTGGTGGGGCATTCAGACTGGGTGCAATGTATTGCCATCTCTGGTGATAGGACACGTGTCGTGTCTGGTTCGGGTGACGCGTCAGTGCGGATCTGGGATGCAAATACGGGAGAGACGGTGCGCATATATGAGGGACATTCGCATGCAGTGCTGTCTGTGGCTTTTTCACCTGACGGGATGCAAGCTGTGTCTGGGTCGTGGAAGTCCATCCGGATCTGGAGTGAGGCTGCAAGGGAGAAAGAGTGGGAACTAGAGGGGCATTCCGATTGGGTCGCGTCTGTGGCTTTCTCGCCCGATGGTACACGTGTTGTGTCTGGGTCGGATGATAAGACAGTGCGAATCTGGAATGGAAAAAAGGGAGAGATAGAGCACATATTGCAGGGTCATTCAGATTGGGTGTCGTCTGTCGCTTTCTCCCCCGACGGGTCACGTGTTGTGTCTGGTTCTGATGACAGCTCAGTCCTTATTTGGAATGCTACCAGCGGGGAGATGGAGCACATCCTGGAGGGTCATCCCAGTGTGTCGATGTCGGTTGTCTTCTCACGTGACGGGACACGAATTGTGGCTGGCTTCGCTGACTCTTCGATCGGCATCTGGAATGCGGAGACAGGAAGATTAGACCACGTGCTGAAGGGCCATGCGAGTGAAGTCCGGTCTGTTGCATTCTCTTGTGACGGGACACGGATCGTCTCTGGGTCGGTCGATTGCTCTGTCCGGATTTGGAATGTCAGCAAATTGAAGACAGACCGCGGATCGAGCACAGTCTCACGTGAAAGAACACGGATCTCATCCAAGATATCCCATGTTTTTCATGATATTCCGGGCAAGAGAAATCGCCACCTGACGGGACATTCCAGTACAGTGTGGTCAGTGGCATTCTCGCCTGATGGCGCACGGGTCGTTTCTGGGTCACGAGACAACTCAATTCGGGTCTGGAATGCCAGCACCGGAGAGGTCGAGCGTGTGCTCAAGGGTCATGCGGATGATGTGAATTGTGTGGCCTTCTCCCCTGATGGGAAGCGAATCGCATCTGGTTCGAACGACAAGTCGGTGCGGATATGGAGTGTGGCTACAGGGAAGTTGAAGCACGCAGTGAAGGGCCATTCACATCCGGTGTGGTGCGTTGCATTTTCACCTCATGGGACACGTGTGGTTTCTGGTTCAAAGGACCACTCTGTCCGAATTTGGAATGCAACGACACAGAAGGTGGAACACATACTCGAGGGACATTCAGATTTCGTGCGGTGTGTTGCTTTCTCGGCTGATGATGCACATGTTGTGTCTGGCTCGGAAGACGGCTCAGTCCGGATATGGAATACGACAACCGGGATAGCAGAGCATATACTCCAGGGAGATTTCTCTTGGGTGACATCCGTTGCCTTCTTGTTTGGTGGAACGCGAGTTGTCTTGGGTTCATTATATCGTTCAGTGCATATCTGGAATTTCATTACCGGTGAATCGACTCCATTGGCCGAATCCGCATCCATCGCATTGCTAGACGGAAGTCGAGTTACCCACATCTTTCCAGGTGCATTTCAAATCGTTGCCCCAGACGAGCATCATGTGTCCGTATCTTTCCATAAGGACTGGATTCTTACAGACTCTCCATTCGTACCTTGCTATTTTCCCCCTGATTTTCGTGGCTTTTTCCTACATTCATTCTCTAAATCCAAAGCATGTTTTGGATATACTTCAGGCCGGGTTGTTATTGTAGATCTTAATTCTGTCTAGCCCTAATTTACTTTCCAATAAATCATATAATGCTGAAAACATATTATTGTTCTCCTAAAATTTCTGATTACTCTAGCTTCCTCTGGGCTGTTCTCATACTGGACTCATTTGACATTAATTAATGTTTGTTAAAGATTGAGAACAAGCACAGATATTTTCTGCTCAGCACTCCATGGCCCACTGAAGTTCAGTTCAAGAGTTTTGAACAGTCGGATGGATTATTCAAATAAGCTTTGGTGCGATATACACTGTGGGAAGGGGTCCCAATGAAACCTCGTGGGTTGAGCCACTGAAGTTTGAGTAGATGTCAGGATTCGGTAATGCCAAAATATCGGTTAAGTCCTGCAAACCATTCTGGAGTGGCTAGGCTTCAACGTGCTCGTGCGTTGCACCCTGCTGTTCCATGCGTGCCACTAATTTGGATAGTAGGGGGAGTCTCGTGAGGATGCCGAGGGTGTCGGCTCAAGCGAAGGACTTTAGAGATAGGAAACAGACAAAGGGGTGTGAACCAAATCGATATTCTGAGTGAGGAACTATCTACATACATCCTGCTACTTATATAGTTAAGAAGCAAGATGTGGAACAGGGTGGCGTAAGGAATGGAAACAATAAGGTATGAAGAAACCACATGGAGGCATTGTCCACAGTGATCAGAAATAGAATAAAGAATGTAAGCGGGATTAGAATAATAGAGTATGGCTGAGAATAAGATAATGAAGTGGTGGGCGAGAATAGAACAATAGAGGACGACCGAAGATAAAACAATGGGCAGTGGCCAGGACAATGAGTGGCCATCATGTTGTTCAGGGGGAATGGGTCAAGGAGTGGATAGGGGGTGAAGGAACAATGAGGGGGATAGAACGAGAGGAGTGGTCCTAGACGAATGTATCGGGTGTACCGAGCCGGGGCCGCGTGGTAGTGTAAGATGATGTGGGCAAGGGCCGGTTGGTCGGTATTCCTGAGTGAGCCGGTACTTGGTGTTGTGGACTTGACAGTAGAAAACTCACCACACCAGTGGACATTGCAATGGAACTCAATTGGAAAGTCAATGAAACTGTTTCATTGGAAAATTGCTCGTTTCAATGAGTCAGAGAGCACTCTTGGACCTTTACCACCACCTCTTGTAACTTTCCCATGGTCCAACAGGCCTAGTTCTGCCTCGCCAACCAAGGGATAGACCCAAGACCGCTAAGCTTTCTTTCTTTTTCTCTGTTTGCACACACACTATAACATCTACACCTACCACATTTCCATGCCGACCCCTCCCCAATATCCCTGCCAGCTCGCAGTTGCAGGGAATAGGGGCTCTGACACCCAATCAAACTATCCCAAACAGCAGAACAATTAGGTCACCCACCCCTTTAATCGATCCAGGCGACCCAGTGGCGGTCCTAAACACAAGAGGGATCAATGAAGGTAATAAAACTGATATTTCTGCCTTAGCCACAGCCCTCGAAACATTTAGAGACTTTAAGTGAGGTGCCTCATGGAACTTAGGCAAAGAGGGTGCCACACAGCTGGTTGCCATTGCTAAGCTGCTAAGGGAGGCTTCACACTTATATGGCGACAGAAGGGTAGCAACCAACGCTGACTTACAGAAGGCCGTTGTAAGGGCAACCCTCTTACAGCCCCGAGGTATATCTCGGAGGCGAGCTAAGCAGGGGGAATCCAAAGTTATTTAATTATCTACTACCTAAATACATGTGGAGTCCTCACCTAAGCAGGGGGAATCCAAAGAGGAAAGTCTAAGGATCCCGCTGCTGGTGAGTCCCTTTTATACCCTCTATATGGGTGGTCTGTGCACTAGCTTACAAATCAATACATTGGAGTTTGTAGAGCCAATCTCCTGGTACTAAGTCCGAGGCTCGGGTATTTGCTCCGAGTTCTAGTCATCATGTGTTAAGACCTTGTCTGTCTCCACTCGGTGGTTTCTGGGCCTTTTAGTCTCAGAGTTGGTCGGAGTTCGAAGTAGGACTTCGGACCTGTATCAGGCCTCGGAGCTGATCGGAGTTTGAAATGGGACCTCGGAGTTGGATCAGAGTTAAAAGAGGGTCATCCCCTGACAGCCGTGACCGATATCAAGGAAGCGGTCACCATTGCTCATGGCCAGCCCTCTGTAGCCCCAGCTGGAGTCACCTATGCTACTGCCACCAAATGAGGCCTGGGAATCACACCAGCCCAGGGCAACGTCCATAAACAGAAAATGGTTACAGAGCTGCAACAGAAGCAAATATTCATCTCGAAGAAAAATGTTGCAAAAGATGCCCCCATCCTCAAATGGGAGCCAGCTATTGTCACTAGGTATTGTAGTGACATCATCACTAACCATTTTGAGAGCAGCCCAAACAATGCCCTACCAATGACCCAGCCCCTCCGGGGCATCACCAAGTCAGCCAATGGCAATTTTACGCTTACCTTCAAAACTGCAGAAGATGCCAACAGAGCCAGAGCTCACTTGGACAAATGGGTCAGAAACATTGACCCAGCAGCTACGATGCCAAAACGCTCATATGCAGTGGTGGCACACAATGTCCCCACAACTTTCTGGTCTGAGCCTAATGAACTGGGAAAGGCCATGAGTGACCTTGAAAGAGAGAACTCCAACAACGAGCTTATTGACCATCAGATTGCCAATATAGCCTGGCTCAACAGCGCTGACTCCCATAACAGAACCAAAAGTGGCCCGCTTATCATAAGTTACAAAACAAAGGCAGTGGCAAACACAGCTATAGAAAATGGACTAGTGTTACATACCATTGCAATGGTTGGTGAATACATGTAACAAGTTGCTGTTTAAATAGTGCCCACAGACTAATGCCAGATAACCTGGCATAGTGGCCTTTTGGCCCAGTTGGAAGAACACATTACTGTGGGAATTTGTTACCTTTCACAACTAGCAATCGATGGTGTCCTTTGCAGTGTTAGCATCTACATCCCACAACCCCCACAATGCTTCCGGTGCCAGGACTGGGGCCACGGGGTGACGGGGTGTACAGGGGAGGCACGCTACAGCCAATGCGCTAGGCCACACACCACTACTGATCATTCATGCATACATGATCAACCCTGCCCTACAGCTCAGAACTACAACACCGAAAAACCCAGATGCGCCAACTGCCAGGGTGACCATCCCAGCTGGATGTGTACATGCCCGGCAGCAAAAGCTGCTATCAACGCTCAAGCTATTAAGGATGAGTATGCAACTGGCAAATATGAAACTTAGACACCGTTTACTTTCGCAGATGCTGAATACACCCCACGACGTGGTACTGCCACATATCCCCACACCTCCGCACATCCCCACACCTCCGCACATCCCCACACCTCCGCACATCCCCACACCTCCGCACATCCCCACACCTCCGCACATCCCCACACCTCTGCACATCCCCACACCTCCGCACATCCCCACACCTCTGCACAACCCCACACCTCCACACAACCCCACCCCCCATCCAATCCCAGCCTTGCATCAATTACATCCCTGCAACCTCCCCATTGAGCCCCGATATCTGAACATGACCACTTGAGAGCCGCCGGCATGCCTGAAAATGCACCCCACAACAGACTACGGATAAAGCAACAAAACTGCAAACATTCCAAGGACATCACCATGTTACTCATCAACACCACTGACCCACAAGACTGGGACCTAATATTGATCCAAGAACCCTACATATACCCTGGGTCTCGACTCATGCTAGCATCCCAGCACTGGTACACCCTATACCCCATCCAGGACCCAGATGACCGTAACCCTCCCCACTCTCTCATACTAGTTTCAGCCAAACTGACCTCCAACTCTTTTACTCAGATTCACATTGTCTTGCATGTCATCTCAGCACTCTCAATTACTCAAGCAGACAGCAAAATAGACGTCTACAATATTTACAACCCCCCTGGAATAGACACAGCCCTCCTACATCTACAATCCTGGTACCTTTCACACCCTACCAGACACAACTCCTCTACCATCTGGGCTAGAGACTTCAACCAGCACAACCCACTATGGTCGGGTCCTAATGAAGCTTGGCTATGCAGATGCAGTAACACTGACCTCCTCATGCAGCTGCTCGCTCAACACTACATGGAACCTCAACTCCCTGCTGGCACCCCCACGTTTCAATCCGACTCCCACCGAACGTGGACCACCCTCAACCTCCTTTTCTGCGATGCTGACTTAACCCACCGAGTCCTGTCCTACAACACCTCCCTAGATGACCACCTCCCATCTGCAGACCATCTACCCATTCACACATGGATAGATGTGGAGCTCAACAGATGCCAAACCACCCCAAGGCACAACTTCAGGAAGGCAGACTGGGTTAAATTCCAACAGATGCTTGCTGAGAACCTAACCAAGACCAGTCTCCCTAGTGCCCCACCCCCCTCCACCCCCCCTGAAATCGACGGTTTTGTAGACCGGCTCACAACTGCAATTCAAGACATAATTAAAGGATCTGTCCCCCTGTCCCGGTCCACCCCCTACTCCAAGCATTGGTTGAACCCAAACCTCACTCAGCTCCATCATGACTATGCATGTAAGAGCAGAGACAAATTTCACACCAGGTTTACAGCTAGTTGGGAGGATAGCAAGCATGCTTCGAATCGTGCCAGCAACATGTACATCTCAGCCCTCTGCAAGGCCAAAGCAGATCACTGGAAGAGCTGGATTGAAGAGGCCAAAGAGAAAGATGTATGGGTGGCCAGCAAATACGCAAAAAACCCCCTTTCCGATGGGTCCCATGCACGCATTCCCTCCCTCTTCAAGAAAGGAGCCAATGGTCAAATTGTCTCGGAAGTACACACAGATGCTAGCAAAGCAGCCTTATTCACACACCTGTTCTTCCCACCTCGCCCGCATAACCTCCCCAATCTACCCAAAGACTCTGACCCCTACCCTCTGCCCCTCAAATTCTCTGTACCCGCACCACATCAAGTCACCTGCCATATCAACAAAGCCAGCCCCTTCAAGGCCCCAGGAGAGAATGGCATCCCCAATGTGGTCTTGAAAGAATGCGAGGCCATCCTCTTGTCCCTGCTGCATGCCTGTCTCCTAGCAGTCCTCACTACTGGATACTTCCCCAAAAGGTGGCGCTCCTGGAAGACCATTGTGCTCTGGAAACCAGGCAAACCCGACTACACTATAGCCAAGGCCTACCGCCCGATTGCACTCTATGATACAATGGGAAAGGTAATCTCAGGGGTAATTACCGACATCACAGTATACCTCTTGGTCAGACACAACCTGCTCCTACCCTGGCACTTTGGGGGTCTACCTAACAGGATGACCGTCGACTTGCTCCTCTATCTGACTCACCGGGTCAAGGAAGCATGGCGCAAGCGGAAGGTTGCAACCATAATTTTCCTGGATATAGCAAGCGCCTTCCCCAATGCAGTTACGGACCGGCTGCTCAAAAACATGGCTAGGCCAGGATACCCATCCGAAATAGTATCATTCTTCAAGGCTATGCTTAAGGATAGGAAAACCATGCTGAGTTTTGATGACTTCACCTCACCGCCCATTGACATTGACAACAGTATTGGTCAAGGGGAAACAGCCTCAATGATCCTCTACCTCATTTACAGCTACCGCTTGGTGGCCATCCCACAAGGAGGCGACAAAGATGGTGGTACTTACGTAGACGACAGCTTCTTCATGGCCATAGCCAACACCTTTGAAGAATGTGACACGATGCTCAACGATATGTTGGACAAGCAATCAGCCTGGTCTGCGGCCCACAACTCCCAAGCCAAAATCTCGAAATTCCAATGCCTGTGGCTCACAAGGCTCAAAGATTTAGTACGGCCTAACTTCGTACACAGACAGACCCACCTAGTCATTGAATGTGTCGGCGAGGCACAGCTCCTGGGCATACAGATTGATCAGGAATTATGCTGGCATCAACATGTCCAGCAGGCCATTCAGAAAGCCCAAGGCCTCCTCCTTGCCATGAACCGGCTCACATGGCCCTACTTCAGCCTCCCCAAACAGCATGTCCAGTGCCTCTATATATCTATCGTGCTCCCCAAGCTCAAGTATGCCCTACCAGTATGGTACACCCTGGTGCATGAGAACCCCAACACAGGAAGATGGACCGGTTCAATAGGACACACCAAAATCATGGATAAGGTTCAGAGGCTGGGATGTAAATTGATCACAGGGGCCTTCAGATCAACTGCCACAGACATCCTAGAGCTTCACTCCTGGATCCCACCAACCCAGATATGCCTGGACAACACCTGTCATTGTGAGGCACTCAGATTAGCAACACTGTCCAAACTTCACCTGCTATACAAAGCAGTGAAACATAGCTCAAAGAGATGCCCCTGATCACATCCCTCTGCAATTCACAACCTCCTCTGGCAGTACAATATTTGCCCAGATACCATAGAGACAATGGACTCAACCAGACACCACCCCAGCTGGCACCCTCAATTTACCACGCACATTGCAGACAGCAAGCCAGCGGCAGCCAGTACTTTAAGGACAAGGATGGACGACATCCAAATATTCTCAGATGGATCAGGACTCGATGGCAGCCTCGGTGCGGCAGTGGTCACCCCTCAAGATGGGCAGGCCCTTCAATACAGGCTGGGCAAAGACTCTAAACACACAGTCTTCGAAGGTGAAATTGTCGGTGTGATTCTGGCACTAACACTACTGGAAACCCATCGAACTGCTAGATCTGCCTTGATTGCACTGGACAATCAAGCTGTCATCCAGGCCCTACAGAACAACAAGACCCAGCCTGCACAATATTTACTAGATACAGCCCACATGCTCATCCAGAGACTGAAGCACAAATGCCATAACCTGCACATCCACTTGTAGTGGGTTCCGGGCCACATGGATATTGAAGGAAACAAGCTAGCCGACGAACATGCAAAGAGAGCAGCCGGAGGGGACATCACCCTGACCAACGACCTTCCAGAGCTTCTCAGAAAGCGCCTTCCGGCAAGTATCATAGCCCTGAAGGCCAAATGGAAGAAGTCTGTCCTCCAGCGCTGGAGGAGAATCTGGTCAAAATCACCTCGATATGCTAAAATGTCCCAAATAGACTCGAAACTGCCAAACCACCAAATCTATAAGACATTGAGCTCCCTGCCCCACAGAGCAACTAGCATCCTGATACAACTACACACTGGCCACATATCCCTCAACTCTTTCCTTAAGAAGATAAAGGCATCGGACACAGCATTATGCAAGCAATGCCGCCAGCCGGAGACTGTAGTGCACTACCTCAAACACTGCAAATGATACATAGAGCAGCGCAACCAGCTCAGACACAAGGCAGGGAAGGCCAGCCACTCCACTCATCGGCTGTTGGGAGACCCCAAGATCATCCCCGCCACCTTATCATACATTCAGTCCACACACTGCTTCGAAAAATATACCAATGTAGCACCCCCCAACCAATGATAAAACCACAGACACTCTTCACTCCAACCTGCATCGGCTCTCGTTTTCTGCCAGGCCCCCTACTTTTGAGGGATTGGCCCTCTTGTGCCTCCCCGGCCAATATTTTTACACCCCAGTCCTTCTGATTTGCTCCCCCCTTCTGATACTTAGACACTGCCATTACCATGTATCTCGTAGTAGTAGTGCACCATAAGCATCTAGCGCTTCGAGCACTTTAATTGATATCTCTCTCTCTCTCTCTCTCAATGAGTCGGTTTCAGGGATGGACTCATGGGTTTCCTGGAACTATAGCATGGAAAGATTTTGGTGTGCCCAATTGTATAGTTAATATTTCTGTGAATTCCAAGGGGATGGCCACTGACATCACAATGATTGCATTGCCAGATTTTGGTGACAAATACACCAGGTTGTATATCCTTCATTGGTGAAACCCGTAGCTAACTCAACAAAATTTCCATGGTTAGCTGGTTGGTATCTCATATTTAAAGGACTAAAGACAAGTCAATTTGTGCATGAAATGTAGCTGACATTACACTGAAAGTCCATGTTTGTATCACCAAGTTGCCATAAACTCCCAGAGGGCAAGTCAAGAGATTGAGATTTCTGTTGTTCTTCTTTTGCATCCTTGTCCCATGTTATGTAAAATCATGATAATATTATGGTTTTCTATACAAAAAATACATCAAACTCTCTGAAACTACAGGATAATATAAGCAAGAGCCTGTTCAACAACCACTGAAACTATTCAAAAGCACCCCTCCATACTTCTGTAACAAAACAGGGAGGATGAACCATCTACTAAACAAGGGGATCAAAAAAATGATCCAATATTGTACTTAGTCACATTACCTGTGTCAGCTGGCAATCGACATAGGCAGGGAAGTTGACATAGATGAAACTTATTGAGAGAAATTCTAATATTGAATGTGTTCACCTGCTCATGAACCTGGGAACTACATGGTTATCGACAAAACATATGAGTATGAGATGAACAATGAGAGGAATGAAGTCACGCACATTCAGCAAATGCAAAGAGGGGCAACAGTAGGTAGTATTATATAAGTGACTAGAGTCACTCCGTTTCTACGCGGCATATAGTTTTGCCTTCTCGACTGGTTTCCGTACTTTATACAACATGTATACGGGTAACCTGGACGGCCATACCCTCTCAGTTATTCGCACAGAGCTTATGGTTTCTTTTACAACATTGTTCACTCACGTATCTTGCTTCATAACTCCTGTCGGTATATATTATAAAATCGATCCCTTCACGGTCGACTGAGCTCCTGTCTGGTTTACAACAGTATGTTGGCATTTGGGAGAGGTTGAAATGATCAAAGACCACGATATGTCCATGTTAAAATGAACAAATGAACGTTCTTATCTGTGCGCCTCTCTGCAGGGTATATTCCCACGCCCTGTAGTGGTGGAATCCTTAACGGTTTACCACTCACCACAGTGCGTGCCTCAACAAGATTACATTTTTATTAGTCCATGAGTGCAGTGGTGGATTTTATTCCACCGGAGACCAATGCGAGCGCCCCTATGCGCAACGACTACTGAGTTTTTTCCTTTTTCGTGTATATGTGTATTGTTCATTGTGTCAAGCGCGAAGCGCCGGGTGTTGCCATTGTAACAACTCTTGTAATGGCACAAATTTGTGCGTCATATATGTTTGTATGTTTATCAAAGTCTCAATACACCTATATCAATAATTATAAGGAGCTCGACAGCGAGCCCCTAAAAAAATCAGAGTCATTTTGCCTTTTGTGCGGTATAAGCAAACAATCCCGCTCTTTTCTAACCGCTCTATACACCTTTGTTCAAAACTCCATCATGCAGAGATACTGTAACTATAGGCCACACCTCCATAAAGTGTTAAAAACACGATTCCCGGGTCCATAAAGTCAGAGGGGATTTTGAGTGATGGAACTGGTAAAAAATTTTAACAAAGAACATTGGCTACAGCCATGCATTTGAGAAAATAGATGTGCTGTGTGAATCCTGGGATCATTGTGGCCATTGATAAGAAATAATAAACAGCCAGCATGAGAGAGGCGCCGTCAGACTAGTCATGCCATTTCTTGACCACGGCTAAAGATTTTTTCCCTAAACGTACAAGCACCCTTCCTATCCATCACTTGCGTGATACGAGTCTGTTTCCCTGCTATAATCTTTTTTTTT
>QLPI01009285.1:0-27677 GCA_003314275.1 Chroogomphus rutilus
CGCTCGAGCCGACGCCCTCGGCATCCTCACGAGGCTCCTCCCACTACCCAAATTAGTGGCACCCACGGAACAGCAGGGCGCAACGCACGAGCACATTGAAGCCTAGCCACTCCAGAACGGTTTGCAGGACTTAACCGATATCTCGGCATCACCGAATCTTGAC
This sequence comes from Chroogomphus rutilus, assembly GCA_003314275.1. Lineage (NCBI taxonomy): Eukaryota > Fungi > Basidiomycota > Agaricomycetes > Boletales > Gomphidiaceae > Chroogomphus > Chroogomphus rutilus. The sequence goes on from QLPI01009285.1 coordinate 164, forward strand.
AATGTGCCTGGGTACAGCTGGGAATCACCTGTGGAACTCTTGTGTTTTCCATCTTGCATTCCTCATGTTCTTCTCTGGCACCCACGAATTCTCTTCTCTGGGGTACCCAACCCACTTCACTAGATACTGCAGCACTCCTTTATGCATTCTGGAGTCCAGAACTTCCTCCACTTCATACTCTACTCCTTTTGGTGTCATGACTGGTGGAGGGGGTGTTGGCTTTTGCTGTATGGAGGATGTGGGTGTTCGGGCAGGGGGTAGCAGGACAGTATTAAACACAGGATGGATGTTCTTCCAATTGGGGTGTAGTTGCAGTTTTTAGGCAGGTTCTCCCACTTTTGCCACAATTGGGAATGGGCCATAACATCTATCTTCTAGTTTTTTTGAAGGTTGGTTGGTGGTGACATTAAGGCCTTCTAAGTAAACCTTGTCCCCTACTTGATATTGTGGTATGTCTTGCCTTCCTTTGTCATAATACTTCTTCATGTCTGATGCTGCCTTTTCTAGTGCTGCTGCTGTCTCCTCTCTTATTTTCTTCATGCTTCTCTCAAACACATCTTCTGCCTCTGTTTCTGTCTCCCATTGTGGCTCTGTGGACTTCCTTGGATGCTGTCTATAGTTTAAGTAGAATGGAGAGTACCCTGTTGACACTTGGATCTTTTGTGCCCTACTTCCTGTGCGTGCCACTGATTTGGGACGGAAGAGATGCTCGAGGGGATGCCGAGATGGAGGACTTGTAAACAGAGGGAGGAGAGCAGGAAGGTGTAAACCTAGTTGATACTCAGACTGAGGAACTATGTACATGCATTCACTACTTATATAGGCTAAGAGGCAGAATGTGGAATAAGGGTAGCATAAGACATGGAGGAAAGAATAAGGTATGGAGACCATGTGGATGTATTGTCCACAGCAATCTAGAATAAAACAATACAATGTAAACGAGAATAAGACAATGAGATATGACCGATAATAAATGAGTAGGAGTGTGAGGGAAAATAGAACAATAGAGGGTGGCCGAATATAAAACAATAGTGCCACGACCGAGTGATAATTGAATAGTGAATGTCCCAAGGGTAAACGGGCAAAGGGAAGGATGGGGAATAGAAGAATGATAAAGAATAGGAGGGTGGTGTAGGGAAAGTGAACCAAATAATGAACTGAATGTACTGAGCTGAGACCATGTACTAGTGAGGAATGATTTATCACTGGCATGTGGGATTAACAATAAGGGTTGTTTGGTCAGTACTACCAAGTGAACCGGAGCTCAGTATTGTGGGCTTGATATGTTCTTTGAGTGCAAGACTGATTTATTACATTCTAACTATTTGTCTCTTATAGAGAATCCATGTCCAATGTGTGAATCTCTGTACAATAACTTTCTGAGGTGGTGGTATCCTATGGTTGACCTAATGTGGCTCACCATATTTCAATCTATTCTCATCCACCCTGTTCATGTGGTACAACTAAGTGAGAAAAACCTCCTCCATGCTTGTTGTCATCTTCTTAACTCCTGTTTCGATGTCATGCCCTATTCTTCTGCTGGTAAGTTTGTTCTGCCTGCATATATGTGCCCTAGATACATGTTAAATCTGCATTTCAGGTGCTTAATATAACACTACCATGGTAGAACCAGGCATCATTGAGTCATTATATATATATTTTCTACACCAAAACTGGAATATCTCCCCCAGCCATTCCCAGATCAGGACACAACTTCACACCGAAGTTCTGTACATCATGAGGAACCTACGTTAATATTCCCATGAATTTAGGAATTGGATTTGCACCACACTGTCCATCCAGCCCCATACCTAGCCCCAAGGGCCAGCTCACCTCACTTGGACACATTGGGAAGGGAATACACTGGCATGTGGTTTCTCACTCAGTTTATCTTTCTATTATATTCTATTTTCATATTCCCCCCTGTGAAGTTTTTGTCCATATAGTTTCCACTGCATATATGTAGGTGTACCACACATACGGCCGCATTGGGCCAGCTTCTAACTTCACTCCGTGAAGTTTTCACTTATAAATAAGTCTTATATTTTATATAAACCATGAGTAATTTGTAGTAGTATAACAAGCAATTATAATTGCATCTTTTCTCCCCATCGCACTAGCCATTAGGCTATACTTGAATATCTTTGCCTCATGCTGAACTGAAGGTTAAGCACCGAGTGCATACTTCCCTATTTAGGACTAGAACACCAGCTACTCATCGTACAGCAAGGCAGGGCCACAGTTGGGTTCATAACCACATATAGTATATTATACCACTACATATCATATCTTACTTGTGGGAGAACCACAAATCTATAAACCGGTGCTTTGGCACCCAGGCTGGTTTCCTGGAGCAGCGCCTAAGCAGAGAGTAAACCTGGGACTCAGCTCCCAGTAGAATCACTATAGAGTAGCAATTCCTCTAGTGATAAATAGATCTAAAATCACAGTAAATTCCAGAGAGATATTCCCCTATTCTTATACTTGACTCTCCAATATAATAGCGCAGGAAAACCCAGGAAACCCTATCTGCCATACCCTCAACTACAGATTAAGAGTCTCAAGGCTTTTACAGATTAAACTACATACCAGAAGGGTTCTGTAGGGGGGTCAAGGTTCTGAGGATGTAGGGGGTCGAAGGTCATAAGGTTGAGGACAAGGTGTTATGGCCCGTACTCTCACTAAACCCATACCAGCCCCCACAACCACCCACACCTTTTCCGGGACTTTTCCGATTGCTCAAAGACTGAATAACTGATTTCCGGATGTCCGATATATATTCCGAGGTTCCGCGTTTCCGAACCTCCGAAGACTCCGAAGTCAAGGTTCCAATACTTTGATAACCAACGCGCAGGACCATCGCATACCTTACTTCCTTGTTCTTCTTTCCTATTGACCCCTTGTACTCTCCTTCTCCTTGTTTTATGACCGGCAAAGATAGTACAAGGATAGTCACATGTATATAGTCTGCCAGTCGACTGGACTGTTCGCTAGTACGAATATCGACTTAGTCCACCCTCTAGTTTCCGATTCATTTCCGGTAAACTCCCGTCTCATTCCCGAAATTAGGGACAGACAATCGAGGAGGGCACAACACACAAGTTGAAGCCAAGTCCCTTCGACCTCGAACACCTTAGTAACCGGATAGAACCAATCCGTGACCGACCCTAAGCTTCCGACACTCCCGTCCCCGTCCGTGGCCGTTCCGACCCCCGTTCTCGGCCTTCGGTTCCTTCACGGACCACTACGCTAATCCGGATAAGCCCTTTCGGAAGTATTAGCTAAGCGCCTGACACGTGGACTTAACACAAGGACAGAAGGGATAGAAAGCAGATGATGAAGCACCAGGGATGTAGGGTAAGGGTCAGTCTCGGTGTTGGACTTGTATGACTAGTCATTTGGGCATTTGAAGTCAGAGGGTCTTGGCTTCAACTTATGTGTTGCACCCTCCTCGAGTGTCTGTCCCTAATTTTGGAAAGTTGGAAACGTGCGGGAGACTAAGTCAGAATCTTAAGACACAAATTAAGTCGACATTTGTACTGGTGAATAGTCCAGTCAACTGGGGGTTATATACATGTAGCTACTGCTTGTATTTTCTATTGTCTGGTCTAAAGACAAGGGGAGAGAGGAAATACAAGGGGTCAATAGAAAGGGGAGAACAAGGGAGTTAGGTATGCAGTGATCCCTTGAGACACCTACCGTGAGGGTAGAACCTTGGTTATGGACTCGTGGGAAGTTGGGATTGCAGAACTTCAGGTTGTTGGGATGGAGTCACAGAAAGGTGGTTGGAGGACCATTCCTGTTAATTATGGTTGGAAAATCCCTGGAAAGGGTGCAGGTGGTTGCGGGAATTGTAATGGGTTTATTGAGGGGTACAGGCCATAACAATGTGACTCTTTCTGCTTCCCAACATGTGGGTGTTATATCTCTTTACTCCTGTATGTCCTCTGACTCATTTCTGCCCCATAGACCCTACTCCGGGTGCATCTGTCATTCTCTTGACCCTTGTATTCCCCCTCTCTCTATGGGCACCTAGCATATAGGCTGCTGTTTTTTGATCCACTGCTTCTACACCTGCATGTGCTATGATGGTATGTACTTTTCTATTTGTTCTATTGATACTTTTGTTTATTCTGACACCTCTCTGTGTCTAATCATATTCCCTGACCCTCCTGACCTGCATACATATATGCACTTCTTGTAATCTCAATCCTATGTACCCCTACAATTCCTTCCTGATCCCCTATCCTCTCTGTCTCTGATCTCAACAGACTCAACAAGACTCAGATTGGATTGGAATAGTTTGGGTCCTGTAGAATATAATTCTGTGATATTAATTAACTCATTGAATAAAGGAAAATCGTGTAAATAAATTGTGGAATAAAGAAAAAAAATGAAATATGTGGGGGACTTGTCTTCCTCCTCATATATTCCAACAAAAATACCTATCTCAAACCAATTGTTTGCCTTTAAAAAAGTGTCCTATAGAGGTAATTTTGATTCTTTCTTAGTATAAGTTACAGCAATTGTAGTATGATTGATGTCAAATATCTACAATGAATGACTGGCTGCTGTAATAATATATAATATATTGGTGATAATATTTAGGATATTAGCCCCGGCCCGCAGTCAATACTATTGTTCTGCTTTTTTATTTCCAATGACAAGGTTTCCCCCCTTGATTCAACGGCTGTCTCCCCTCCAACATATTTCTATACTTGTTCAACAACAGCTGTAGGCAATATTAAATCATCACAAATAACTGCAACAACAGCAACAACCCAGAACTGGAAAAGCTTACTCGGATCTTGTGTTGTCGCTGGAGGCATGCTCTCATGCTCTCTTAAACTCCTGTCGACCCATGGAAACTCATCGAGGTCAATGCACTCTGTATTAGAAGCAAAACGATCCTCCAGCTCTATTTCATTTGATGGTCGAATTCCAGTATCAAGTGACTCGGAGACCTTCCCGTCGCCGAATTCATCCATGATGGCATTGTGGATGCGTCGCGTAGCGGCATGGAAGCTGCCTACGGGATGGAAGGAAGAATGAGTAGTGCTGTTGGGATGTGAATTCTTCTCCAGGAGGTCCAAATGACTTCGACAAATGATTATTGCAGATAAACTACATGCAGTATTAGTGACGTGACCAAAATATTTGTGTTGTGGGATTCAGACCTATTTTGGACAGGAATAAGGACATCGGCAATGCTAGACTGTTGAAAAATGATTACAATGTGTGCTTAAGCATTTATTGTAAGCATTCACTCTTAAGACCTGTCGTAATCATTGCTCAGCCAACCGTAAGCAAGAGGTCACGGAGAATCTATACCTTCGTTATGATAGTAGATGTTAGAGTTATTGTAAGCACAAATCTGACTGAGGGTTAAACTTTACTTTGGAACAACAACAGTCATAAAGCATACCCATATCGTAGCACACCTTTGTAATAATTAGCCACGACAAACTACACTTTTGGCATACGTACTTTGCTGCATGAGAACCTGAACCAATGACTTCGTATGGAATGCTTGGAGCTCTCTCAACTGCTTCAAATTCTCCAGGGAATTGGAAAGCGTCACTGCAACCACTACTGTGTCTAAAAGAATGAGGAATATATTATTAATGGTGGTCACTAGAAAAGGCATGAGCAGGAAACAGAAAAGAAAGGAGAGAAGCCTGACCCCTGGAAATTATGTGAGTAAATATGTGGTAAATACAAGCTACACCACCTACAAGACCAACGCGTTCATCTGTGTACCAGTTGGTAGGCAGTTGTCTATAATTTGAACAAACTGCCGTACAAGGTTCAGAGGTCACGGCAAAGTGAGAACATTCATTATATACCAAGGTGCACGCGATGGCGCCAATAAGCAACGGCCCAAGCACCACAACGGAGACTTTAGGGGGCCTGGAAATGGCATATGCTCGTGCCATTAAGAGTCCTGGTAGAATAAATACATCAATTTGTAAGCGGGGGATGAGCGTCACTGTCACCTTGGATTCCAATAAGGGCTAGAAGTGTCATACTAGCATCAAAATGAGCTAAGCCATTACATTGACTGTTTTGACATCAGGTGCTGCGTAAAAAATTATGGGAGTCTTACTAAATCCGTATATATGTGAACTCCTTGCAATCAGTGGGGTGGAGCTACTCACCTCGATAGCTATGTTTGGGAGACTATCAATGATTGTGGCCGTCGTGAAGTCGACGATGGGCGCATAGCGCGCCAATAGATACAACACAGATCCTAATCTAACCTTTCTGTTCCAAATATGTTTTCTTTCGTAATGGAACGTGAGGAGTGTATCGTATACAAGAAGTGCTATTTGAAGGGTTGGACGACGACAATAGGATCCGACACGTACTGGACTTACCGAGGCCAGCATTATGGACATAAGTAAAAACCAAACTTTTTGGATATTAAACTTCAGAATCAAAACTGAACATTTAGGTGACTCACGCATCTGTTACCTGTTGGATGAAGGCTTGATTAATCTCTTGAAATGACATTCTGCAAGTGAATATTGAGACGAACGAGAGGTTGCTTGATCAATTGAGTGGACACAGAACTTTCAAGACTTATAATATTTATGGTTGATACAAGAGGCATAGGTACCGAGTGTTCCGAGCGACGAAAACAGTATTTTCACTAATAGCGTGATGCATGACAGAAGGCAGCCACAGCAAGGTCGGTGTCCTTTGATGCCAACAAATGTGTGCTTCGAATATCATTCAACCAGATGACACCTTCTTTGTGTCAATTTCCAAAGAGAGCTGGACAATGAACATAAATCCTCTTCTGAGAAGCTACAACGTGGGACATATCGTCAGCTTATGGCTGATTCAAAATATATCCTTGGCATTATTCTCTCTATGCTCGAATATGCGAAATTGATCTCGGATTCATACTGGATTCGTCCTTCACTTTCCATAGCGTTGAAGGTAATTTCAAAGGTAATTTCACCAGGATGATAAAGTCCTCGATTGAAGATGCATTAATGCTTGAAACGATACTATGCCAGAAGGATCACAACACCCATGTAAAATGACTGTGTACTTACCAAGTGGAATATCTTCAAACCCGGTAAGGAATTCTCTTATTTTTTACATGGCAGATATCAACCTTGATCAGATAGATCTAAAACACGTACAAAAAAAGCAACCCGTGTCGTGGGTCAGTTCATCACCAATAATGATCCACTTACCGCGAGACAATTGGATAATCATTCATCGCCCAGTCTTTCGGCCATCCACACTGAATATTACACCCAAATTTCACAGGTAAGGGTCAGGGACATGTTGTCTATCAGGATCACGCCTTAGGGCTAGTCATTGGTTGACGGTGCCGCATTTGTACGAGAAACCATGCAGCTCAAGACCGCAGGATGCACCAAGCAGTTGTGTGAGGTGTGAGATCCGATCAGCCAGAGGTCTTCTTGTTAGAAAGTCAGACATGTGATAGATAATAAGAAAGACCAGACCGTCTTGGGGTCAAAGACAAAATTTCATGAAATTAACATCAAATATAACGATGGAAGCGCTTGTGTTGTTGAATCTGTATCAGAAGTTGTTCAAATGGAAGGCTTCTGGGCAAAATTGTGACACGTGTATTAAACTCGGACAGGTCAGTTCACCACAACAATACTCCGCTTGCTAGAGACAACTCGATATTAACTCATCGTTCAGTCTTGTGACATACACATCAATATTACATCCAAATTCGCCGACTTGACGATGTCGCCTCCGTTCGTAAAACTGTACAGCTCAAGACGGCAGAATGCCCGAAGTAGTAGTGAGGATTTGAGATACAATCAGCTGGTTGTCAGAGCTTTTCTTGTCGATCTGCTATAGATGGTTGGACATAAGATAGATTGTAAGACGGACCGCACCAACAAACAGTCAGAATTTCATGAAATTGATGTAGAACCTGTTTCTTCTTTTCGACGTGATAGATCTCCAAGAGATATCTTAACTGTCCCCATCATGTCTTCGGTTCAGGTACAAGCAGACCGATCACTTCAGATGGAATCTCAGTCCGCTGGACCGCCTCCCATCCGCGGACCATCTGCCCATTCACGCATGGATACATGTGGAGCTCAACAGACGTCAAACCACCCCAGAGCGCATCTTCAGGAATGCAGACTGGGTCAAATTCCGACAGACGCTCACTGAGAACCTCGCCCAGTCCGGTCTCCCTAATGCCTCGCTCCCCTCCACCCCCCCGAACTCGACGGCTTCGTCGACCGGCTCACAACCACTATTCAAGACACCATTAAGGTGTCCGTCCCCGTGTCGCGGTCCACCCCCTACTCCAAGCGCTGGTGGAACCCGAACCTCCCACAGCTCCGTCATGACTACGCACGTAAGAGCAGAGACGAATATCGCTCCAGATTTACAGCTAGCTAGGAGGATAGCAAACGCGCCTCAAACTGTGCCAGAAACACGTACATCTCAACCCTCCGCAAGGCCAAAGCAGATCACTGGAAGGGCTGGATCGAAGAGGCTAAGGAGAAGGACGTATGGGTGGCTGGCAAATATGCGAAAAACCCTCTTTCCGACGGGTCCCGCGCACGCATTCCCTCCCTCTTCAAGGAGGGGGCCAACGGTAAAATAGTTTCAGAAGCACACACGGACGCCAATCAGGCAGCCTTATTCACGGACCTGTTCTTTCCTCCTCGCCTGCCCAACCTCCCCAATATACCTGAAGACTCTGACCCCTACCCTCTACTGCTCAAATTTTCTGCAGAATCAACAAAGCCAGCCCTTTCAAGGCCCCAGGAGAGGATGGCACCCCCAACGCGGTCTTGGAAGAATGCGAGGCCCTCCTCGCGCCCCTGCTGCATGCCTGTCAAGGCCTACCGTCCGATTGCAATCTACGACACAACGGGAAAGATAATCTCCGGGGTAATGACTGACTTCACAGTGTACCTCACAATCAGACACTACCTGTTCCCACCACGCCACTTCGGGGGTCTCCCTAATAGGACGACCGTGGACTCGCCCCTCTATCTGACTCACCGGTTCAAGGAAGCGTGGCGCAATCGGATAGTGGCGACTCTACTCTTTCTGGATATAGCGAATGCTTTTCCCAATGCAGTAACGGACTGGCTGCTCAAGACCATGGCTAGGCTAGGATACCCGTCAGAAATTGTATCATTCTTTGAGGCTATGCTTAAGGATAGGAAAGCCATGCTGAGTTTTGATGACTTCACCTCACTGCCCATTGACATTGACAACGGTATTGATCAAGGGGAAACAACCTCAATGACCCTCTATCTCACCTACAGCTACCGCCTGGTGGCCATCCCTCGAGGAAGCGACGAAGACGGCGGTGCCTATGTGGACGACAATTTCTTCATGGCCATAGCCGACACCTTTGAAGAATGTGACCCGATGCTCAACGATATGCTGGACAAGCAATCGGCCTGGTCCGCGGCCCACAATTCCCGAGCCCAAATCTCGAAGTTCCAGTGCCTGAGGCTCATAAGACGCAAAGACATAGCTCGGGCTGACTTTGTGCACTGAAAAACCCGCCTTGTCATCGAATATGTCGGCGAGGCACGGCTATTGGGCGTACAGATCGACCAGGAACTCCGTTGGCATCAGCATGTCCAACGGGCGGTTCAGAAAGCAGAAGGCCTCCTCCTTGCTGTGAACCGGCTCACGCGGCCCTCCTTCTCCCCCCCTGAACAGCATGTCCCGCGTCTCTATATATCCATGGTGCTTCCCAAGCTCTAATATGCCCTCCCAGTCTGGTACACCCCGGTGCACGAGGACCCCAACACAGGAAGGCGGACCGGCTCATAGGACACACCAAATTCATGGATAAGGTTCAGAGGCTGGGATGTAAACTGATCACAGGGGCCTTTATATCAACGGCTACTGACCTCCTAGAGCTTCACTCCTGGATCCCACCGACCCAGATACACCTGGACAACGCCTGTCATCGGGAGGCGCTCAGGCTAACGACACTGTCTACCATACTTCAACAATTATTTCCTATCCCAGGTCTCATTCAAACAGTTTTCATGATGATGAGTTCAAAGCAGATGATTGTATATTATCATTATTTAGTATGTTCACCTTTGGCTTTAAATATAGCCTCAATCCTTCTAGACATACCCTGAATCATGTTCTGATACACATCAGCACATATCCTATCCCATTCAGCTTCTACTCTCTCTCACAGCTCATCCCACTTGGTAGTGCATACTCTCCCAACCTCCTTTTGATGTGTTCCCAGATGTGTTCAATCAAAATAAGGTCTGGAGACTGTGCAATCCATTGTATAAGAATAAATCCATGATTTTTTAACCATTCCTGGGCCTTTCTTTGGGTATGTTTAGGGTCATTATCTTACTGAAAGATGATATCCTAAGGAGATCTGCTATAATAAGTAAGGCTTCACTATCCAAAATCTGGATGAAAAGCTGCCCCAAGCCTATCTGACTCTTTAACTGGGAAGACTTTTGCTTAAAACTTGAAATGAACTTTGGGCCCTTCAATAACAATGTGAAAAAAGAAAATAAGTTTGGAAAGATAGTCATTAAATAATACTACCTAGTAGTATAATACTTTACAGACTTCACCTGAGCTTTCACCTATACCCTGTAGAATGATGCTACCCTAGAACCTACAGCATATACCAGACTGGTCAAAAATATTAAGGGCAGTCTCCTTTACTTCCTTCATTTTAGCTCCCTTGCTGGACTTAGTAACTCTTTGTAGAAAATTGATAGCAGATATTAGGAGTATTGAGATTTTATTGATAAATTCTAGAACATACTGGTGAGTAACAAATGTAGTTGTTTAGTTCTTGGCTAGATTCTATAGAATACCATAGAATATACAATGAACTAGTTAGATTCACATTCAATTGGTTCAGATGATAATCAATGCAATGTTGATAGCTAAAGCTACCCTTGATAGATATAGTATTTTAAGATCAACTTAATAATTGGAAGAGAAGACTTTTTGTTACTAAAGAGACTACTATACAAGCCACTACCTATTTGTATACAACTGTCTGACTGGCTTAGTAATCACTTCCAATATTGGGGATCCCCTATACTAAGAATATGTGATATAGAGTTATAACTTGAGAACTATTTTTCAATGTATTTCTGACAAGTCTCCATTGCCTCATCTCTTAGTCGAAAGCTGGGGGAAGTGGTAGTACTAGTGTATGCAAACTCACTGATGTGATTTTCATATTTTTTATTTTGTATGTGTATCCTAATAACTGCATATATGCAGTTGTATGCCTGGCATGTCAATCAATTGTAACTTGGCACTGGTATAGGGAGGTGGCAGCTGGCTGGTGAGATAAAAATGTATACCACAGGGTATGTGGCCAACAAAAACATATGTGAGATAATGGTGTGAGTACAATGCACTACACTTATAACTACTATCTCAGCAAGTCCAGGCATTCAACAAGACAATTAAGACAGATGCCAGCTCGAAGCTTTGATTGCACATATAGGCATCAAAGGTATTGGTTGGTTAAGAGATGAATGGGACTGGAACTAATTTATTCCTGTCGCTAACTATTCTCTTTATGTATACAAAACTCATATACTGTGGGAAAGTCAGGGTTATCCTAATGTAACAATGATGTTTGATTGTAGATGCAGGGCTGTTGCCCTTTTCTTTAATGGTGACTCTGTATCAACAGTCACTTGTCTGGCTGAGTTGTGCTATGTGTGAAAACCTCTTCATCAATGGTGAGTGCCTACTCCTTAAGTCCTATCCCATGGGAAAACATCTCTGACTTCATCATCCTCCTCTCGATGTCTGTATGTACATGTTCCAATATCACTATCTGTCAGTCTCTGTTGCATGAGACTTTTCTCCTGCATATCATGTTCCAATTCTAACCCCCTTCTACCTGTTTCCCTTTGTTCTCTATGTGTCATCCTGTTCCTACAGCCCCTTTGCTCCTCTGGTCATTTGGGCACCTACTGTATAACATGTTGTCATTTATTCATTTCGTACTGTAACTATTGGTAAGTGTTGTGACGAACGGTGGAAGGAATGGAGAGAAGGGAGTGAGGGATGAGAAAAGGACAAAAATATATTTGAGCACAGATCTGATTATATAACAAGGAAGAATAGTGTAAAATAGCGTACAGAACAAGTATTAGTGAGCATGCAGTGGAAAGTAGTATAGTACACGGACTTACTAGTAGTACCGTATGAGAGAGACACAAACCGGCGGCGACTTAGACACTAAGCGCCCGGATGATCAGGAGATGTAGGGGCTGGAAGAGCCAAAATGTATAGAATACGGAAGGAGACAAAGGGAAAGCAGATAGGAGGAGACAGAAGGAACATAGGGGAAAAGACTCACATGGAAAGGAACAAGAATTGAAGGAACCGGGGCGCATATATGCAGTCACCGAGGACAGATGACTGAGAAACAGGAGAATGAGACACGAGACACGACTCAGAGAGGCGATAACTGTTGCAGACAAGAAGGGAACAAAGGGAGAAGTAGTTTTATTCAAATGGCACCACTGACAGGTGCCACATCTCTATGAAGATCCCATCGGGGCAACCCACAGTGGGCCAAACCTGCATATGCTCCACAGAATCCGTTAATTACGGATCATATTTTAGTTAGAGGATTTACTTGTATAACGAGAAAGTAATTAGGACAAATAACACTAGTCTCTCATACCGAAAAACCCCCTGCACTTATATTTGATATCCACTCGATGCACTCACGTGACGTCAAGCCGCATTGGGTCAAACCACCTCTCGTCGTCATTCAAGGCTGCAGACCCAGCGGGGATAGTTATATAGGTGCTATACATCACACTCACGCCTCTATTGATCTATTTCATTGTTGTGGATCACCCACAATCAACCCACATGACCTACAGTCACATCGCCGCCAGCTCCTCGGACCAGCGCTTACATACGATCGACCCGCCGTGCGCCGTCTGCGTAAGAGCATATAATTACATAGAATATTAGCCACACATCCTGTAGCTACAATTCTTTGTACCATAGTAGCTAGTCCATCTACCAACCAATATTCCCCATCACAGTATTTAAGAGTAAGTCCTGTCATTTTTTCATCTATAAATCTTCACTAATCATGATTTGACTGTTCCTTGTTTTTATCCCCATTTTCTTGCCCTTTCCAACCACATATATCCACCTCTGGTCCCTTTTCCTCGCCTCTCCTCTACCTTCTCCATTCCTCTCTCAGTTCCTTCTACCCTTCATCACAACATCATCTAGCCTAGAACCTCTGTTCTTTCTATAATTGCATATCTTTTTGTATCTGGCTATTTAGTTCCCTGATTAAATAAGCTCAGGTGTCATCTGTTTTGGAATTGCCTCACTACCAGAATAAATACTAGCCCCTCAATGGTTAAGAGTCACTTCTCAGCTCAATAGGTACACACATATACCTCTTGTGATAGCAAGTGATATTAAATCACATTGCTGCCTCATGATCCCTTATTAAACTACCAGAGAGTACAGAAATGAAAACTATACTGTGTTGTTGCATTTGTAACTACTAAATTTAAAATATAATTGTTTTAATCTGTAAAACTATTTCAGAATGAGAAATTGAGATAAAAGACATATAAAGCCAGAGAGCTATATGTGGTGATGATCAATTTGTATACAACTAATATTCCATAGGATTCTTAACAGGGAGTATAAGAAATATAACAATTTCACAAACCTTATCTAAGGTTCTAACACATCCTCATGTAACCAGTCTGACTCTAATCAGTTATCCAACAACCAACAATCTTCTAATAGTTTTAATAAAAGGTTTCAGAACTAGCCTCAGGGCTAGCTCCTCCAGCTATCATAGCTTAAAGCACCTCATTTTCTAGCAACACCTCACCCTTTATAGTTAATAGCATTTCAGATAGTCTTAGTAAAGGCAGCTACCTTACATATGTAGAGTGTATATATGCACCTCACCCCTGAGAGATCAATCTACAATATATTCTTGTATTTGATTGATTTCAGTGTCAATGTCAGGCTGTATTAATGCCGAGGGATTGGATGGGGAGTGGCCAAGTCCTGCAGGCCAGTAGTAGTGGCTTTGGCTTCAATGTACTCATATGTTGTGCCCTACTCTCTGTGCATGCCACTAATTTGGGACAGAAGATGAACCCAGGAGAATGCCGAGAATATTAGCCTGAGTAGAGGACTTAACAGGAGGAGGGAAGTAAAGGGGCCTAAGCCTAGTCGATACCCAGAATGAGGAAGTATGTACATCCATGTGCTATTTATATAGGATAAGAGGTGGGATGTGGAATAAAGAATGAAGAACAATAAGTTATGCAGAGCATATGGGGTTATTGTCCACAATGATCAAAAATAGAATGGAGGAATGTAACCAGGGATAGAACAATGAAATTAGAATAATAGGAATGTGGCCAAGGATAGGACAATAGAGAGTGACCAACTATAAAACAATGGGGTCATGGCTAGTGATTGGCATGGGTAACCCCTGGGTATATTATGTCTACCTGTACCTGTACCCACGAAAACCTGTACCTGTGTGTTAAGGGGATGGGTTTTCATGGGTACACTTATATAAGCAAAGTTCAGCGCTAACCTCACTTATATAAGTGAGGTTCAGTGCTAACTTTGCTTATATAAGTGAGGTTAGCACTGAACCTCGCTTATATAAGCATACCCACAAAAACCCGCCTGCGGGTATGGGTTTAGGCTAGGTTGGAAATCCTGACCCTGACCCTTACCTATGCTACCCGTACCCGCTACCTACATGGGTTTCCAAGACCCACACCAATCACTAGTCATGGCCGAGGATAAAACAATGGTTAAACATCCTGAGGTAAGATGGGCCAAGGGACAAGGAGTAGATGGGGTGGGGTTAATGGATGATGAATGAGTAAGGAATAGATGAGGGATAGGAATGAGGGATGTGGATGGTGGATGTGCCAAACCAGGACCAACAGATTGAGTGACATGTATGCAGCTTTATCACGTGTGCGTGGACATAGACTAGGGAATGGCACGGGTCACCCATGGGTCAAATGTGGGTGACCCACACCTGACCCATGGGAAACCCGAACCCATCAACCCATGGGTTTCTTCCCACAGGTTGACGGGTGTCAGCTACACAGTGTACCCGCACGCCTGTGGCGTGTTCGTGTTGTACATTGTGTTTGCGCCGACACGAACGCGCTGTACACGCATGTGCCAACACGAATGCACAGTACATGGACGGTCGACATGAATGCGCTGACATGCATGAGCCGACATGAATGCACCGACACAAACACGCTGTACGTGTACATGCCAACATGGACACGTTGTATGCGCATGTGCGAACGCGCTGTACGTGCACGTGCCGACACGAACGCATTGTATGCGTGCACGTATGGCTCGTTGGTGTTGGCATGTGCGGAATACAATAAAATACAAAACACATTAGATAGATATAAGAATATTATATCTTCTAAATAACCTTCCTTCCATAGTCACCCAGGACATTTGCCTAGACGAGTTTCCAGTAACTCGGCAATGCCAACCGAGCAGTCAGTCTATGTTAGGGAATAGCATGGGTTTGGCCAACCTGCATGGGTCACCGGGTCGGGTGCCCTTGGGTGCGGGTGCGGGTCAAGCCCAGAGCACCCGTGACCCGGCCCAACCCGGTGCATCAACCATGTACACATGCATGCGCACGCGTACGACACCCAACTGGCCACTCGCTCCTGTCGTACGTGTGTGCGTATGACATGCACGTGCATATGACACACATGCACCACACACGCATACAACATGCACGCGCATACGAGACACACACCCATACGACACACATGCGCCGACTGTAGACAACCCCCCGTGTGATGTGAAGGTTTTAGGTTTGACTAGGCACCAACCCAGAGAGGCAGCTACAGGGGATGTACAAGTAGATGACAGTCATTTGTGAATGACTCTGGTACTGTCAGCATATAGTACCAGTTTGAGTGTGATTCGATATGTATCAAGATTGATTCCCAGTGTGTCTAGACAATATAATATTGCCCTGATGGATCTAGCCCGATATGGCTCAGGGTCATGTGACAGTATCTATGAATATGCAGGGGGCTGAGTGACTGCCTGACAATGATAGTCTCTATAGAAAATGCAAGTAAAATTGCAGTTAAATCATAGTGAACTCAATATAATGTTCCTATTGAGTCTGGGGATGTGAGTGATAGCGACAAAGGTAGTAGCCCGATATAATGATATGAGAGATCCAAACTTCATCAATTACAATGATAAACACTGTTCTTTGAGTATGAGACTAATTTGTTACTATCTATCTATCTATCTCTTATAAAGATTTCAAGTCCTGAATATAATGTCTACCATAACTACCCTGAGATGGTATCTACATGCGGTCAACCCAATGTGGGTTGCTGCGTTTCTAATCTATTTCTGTCTGTCCTGTTCGCATGGTCCCACTTAATGTGAAAATACTCTCTGCTGCTTCTTGCAGTGCCCCCAACTCCAGTCTTGACATCACACCCCATTTCTCTGCCGGTGAGTGCATGTTGCCTGCATATATACACCCCGGACATGTGTTCTTCTGCTTCCTAACCCATGAGTGGTACGTCTCCCTGTATCTGCATGTCATATGACCTATTTCTGCCCCATAAACCCTGCTCCAGTTGCGTCTGTTTCATTTTTGTCCCATGTGTATGTATCTCTCCCTCGGTGGGCACCTAGCATATAGGCCACCATGTCTCGATCCACCATCTCTACATATACATGCAGTACTTTTGTATATACATTTCCAATACTTGTAATGCTACTTTTGTTTGTTCCAGGGATTCCTTATCTCTAAGTTCATCTCTAAGTCCATTTCTCTACATGTATGCACTTCTCTGTGCTTCCAATCCTATGTCTCCTCCTGATTCTCCCCTAATCCCCTATCTCCTCTTTCTCTCATCTCAATAACTTGGTACCTGTACTTGACAGTCAACCTGTGCACAATTTATTTAATTTTTTTTTAATATATAATTTGTATTTTTACCCTCAAAACTGAGAGAACTATTCTGTATTTACCATGTATACTACTGACATGCGCTTGCACATGCACGATGCAACATACATGGCCAGCTCCCTGGGAAGGGACCAGTAGGTGGGCTCCATACCAAAATGGTGGCTTAGGGGCCGGCTCAGGCATATATGTAGGTGAAACACTGCCTGTACAGTGACTTACAAACCTGGTCCAATGTTTGGCACTTTTCACTTGCTCCAAATTTTATGAACCAAATAAAAGTCTATAAAATCTGAGAATATTCTCACAGATACCCCTGCATCTCAGCTTTTGATTGGTCTCCTCATGTTTATGTAATGAATTTTATTGGTTGAGATATTGCAATTCTTTGACAGTGACTCATTGGACCAGTTTTATTGCTCTTGTCTAGATGATCAAAAACTCATTATAATTAATATTTGGTATATCCCCCCTTTGCCTTCAGCATAGCTAAAACCATCCTAGGCATACTCTCAATCAATGCCTGATACACTGAAGGCTCTATCTTGTCCCAAACTTCCTGTATCCTCTCCCAAAGCTCTATCATCCCTCCTGGTGGCTGATTATACTCTCTAAGCTTCCTCTTCAGATGACTCCACAGATGCTCAATTGGATTAAGATCTGAAGACTGTGCTGGCCATGAAAGAACCTCAAAATGGTTGTTTACAAACCATTCCTTGGCCTTTTTTCAGATATGCTTTGGATCATTATCCTATTGAAAAATAATGTTAGCAGAAGTTTTACCATAGTTCTCCAGACTGGACTGAAGATCCTCCTCCAAAATCTAGACATAGAGATCCCCATCCATCCTTCCATCAATCTTGACAGCATATCCTAGCCTATCCCATATCATACAGCCCCAAACTATCACAGGACCTCCACCAAATTTTAACATTCCCTCAACCTGCCTATTACTCAGCCCCTCTCCTACCTTCTTCCAAGCCCATTTCTTGCCATCTGACCCTAGCCTATTGACCTTTGTCTCATATGACCAGACAACCCTCTTCCAGTCCTCTACAGTCCAATGCTGGTGAGCAACAGCAAAATCTAACCTCTCCTTCCTGTGTCACTGAGAGAGTATAGGCCATTTCTTCTTTACCACAGCTTCTTTCAGCTTCCTGTGCACAGTTGAGTGGAGAGAGGTGCATTGATGATATCCTGAAGGGTCCTGGTAACTTGTACTGTATTTTGAGCTTTTTGAGAGCTGATAAGGTGGACAGCATGTCAAATATTAGCAGGAGAAAGCTTGGATGGGCATCCTCCAACAGCTTTTGGGAGGTTAGGGTGGTGCTTAGAGCAAAGTCTGCAAATGGTGGCATGGCCTACACCAGTAAAGAGTTGAATATGGGAGGTGGAATGGCCAGCATCATGCTAAGAAAGGATATAGTCAACTTGAACAGGAGAGAGGGATTTCATAGTTTGTTAAAGAAGATTGTTATGGTCTATTTGTTCAATGTTGAACTATTTGTGATCACATGACCCAATTATAACTCCGACACAAGTCATGTGACCATACAAACCTAACTATACCTCTGATTGTAATTACACATTTGAAGGAAACAAAACTGGTCCAATGAGTCACTGTCAAAGAATTGTAATATCTCAACCAATAGAAATTATTACATAAACATGAGGAGACCAATCGAAAGCTGAGATGCAGGGGTATCTGTGAGAATATTTTCAGATTTTATAGATTTTTATTTGGTTCATAAAATTTGGAGCAAGTGAAAAGTGCCAAACATTTGACCGGTTTTGTGAGCATAGGGGGGAGATGGGAAGGGGGGTGGTGCCGATGAGGTTGACGGCACTGCTGAGGATGGTCCTGAACTGGATTGCATCTCTGAGGGCGACAATTGTCGAGTTGCCAGGGGGTGGTTCATGAGGAACAGATTGGTCATATTTGAAAGCAGGTGTTGGTCTGCGTCCAAGAATCTGGAGTCAGATGAGGGTTCCGAAGGGTGTGCTGGGGTTTGAGGCGTCTGGAAGCTTGGTCCGGGGGTGGACAGTTCTTGGGGGATAGATGCATGGCAGGCAGATGCCTTGGTGATTGTCTGTAGGGCTTGTGAACGTGTGATAGGTCTCATGCTTTATGACGATCAGGAGTGTGAGTACGAATATACTGTTAAATCTGCGTGTCGGCGCTTAGTTAGAGGCTTCCGGAAGGGTTTCCAGAGGTTCCAAATAATTTCCGAGGGGTGGCTTGTACTCCGGAGGTAGAGGGACTAAAGGTCACGGGCTCACGATCAGAATCGGAAAGGGGCGGGGAGACGGGAAGCGCTAGGGGGTCTAAGACTGTTCACGGTATAGGGTGGTTTGAGTGGTTCGAGGTCACAGGGACTTGGCTTCAACTTATGTGTTGCGCCCTCCTCGATCGTCTGTCCCTAATTTCGGAAACTCGGAAAGTTTACCGGAACTGAATCAGAAACTACGACGCAGAATTAAGTCGATATTCATACTGGCAAATAGTCGAGTCAACTGGTGACTTATATACATGTATCTAGTCTTTGTACTAACTTTGCCGAGTAAAGACAAGGGGGGGAAGAGAATACAAGGGGCAATACAGAACGAGGAACAAGGGAGTGAGGTACGCGATGATCCTGCACGTTGTTTATCAAAGGAGCGGAACCTTGGCTTTGGAATCTTCAGAGGTTCGGGAACATAGAACCTTGGGTTGATACAACAGAATTTGGAAAGTGGTTATTCAGGCTTTGAGCGGTCGGAAAGGTCCCGGAAACGATGCAGGTGGTTGTGGGGTTTAATGTGGGTTTATTGGCGGCATGGGCCATAACACTGACCTTGTATGTAATAATCATTATGTAAACCCAGGAATTTGTTGTACAATGTAGTCTTGAGCACTTGAGCCAGCAGTTTGGTGCCATTTCCTATATATAAGTGTTTGGCACCTGGCTGTAGTTCCTTGTAGGTCCAAATAGAGATAGGTGAAAAATATAAGTGTTTTTGAAGGTTTTCCTTGGGCTTGAGGAGCTTGATGATTAAGAGTTAATTACTTGAGGGTAATTCACTCTTAATTGGCCAGCCAAAATATTATGACATTTTTTTAGTAGTCCAGATAAGAGTGATTTAAATTGGATTATTCCTTGGAGGAGAGGTTTGGACTCCTGCATGCTGAACTGGTTTGAAAGTGGCCAGACTTTAAGAGATCATCCCCTGCTCTCTAACATAGAGGCATTCCTAACACATATCATATAGTATATATATTTCTCAGAAAGTAACTCAGGGAGATAGAAGATGGTGATACAGGGGAAGATCACTTGCTTATACCAGAGGTATATATATAGACCTACTAAGCCAGTACAGGCCCATTGTGAGGAAAACACCTTGACAAGCCCTTCTCTGGCCAGCCACTTTTTAAGGCTCTCCTCAGCCTTCTCTACCTTAGCCTCCTCATCATCTGTGAGGACATGTGCATTGGAAAAATTGGGAGGATCAGGTGGTCAGTTGGCTTTGCCTTCAATATGTTTAAGTAGATTTTTTGACTCAAAATAACTCATGAGTGTAGCTCTTCACAGAGACCAATTGGATCCATCTGTAGTTAGCTTCCCCATGGTCAAAGGAAGTTTCTCTGTAAGCTTCCCGGGGCCCATAACCATATAGGATTATAGGCAACTTGCACAGTAGTTCAGAGAAATTAATTGAACAATCTAAAATATTATTCTCCTCAGTGTATGTCAACCACTGAGTTTATTTAAGAATTATACCTAAAATATTATTCTACAAAGAAAAAGAAGGAAAATAAGTCGCTAGAATACACTATATTATACATTGGGCTCACCTCCTCAGTGTGTGTCAACCACTGAGGAGGAGGGCATAGATAGCCAAAATCCTTGACTGATGCTGAAGACCCTGTAACCTCCTCTACCTGGTCTGTTGGGCTGCCACCACCCTTTGCACCTCCACCCGTGGCACCACCACCCATAGCACCACCACTCGTTGCACCACCACTCGTTGCACCACCACCTGTTGTACCTCTGCTTGCTGCACCACTCCCTGTCGTCCAGCCCTATGTTGCACCACCCACCGCAGCACTGCCACCTCCTACACACCCAGGAGGGGCCCCCACCCTAGGACCTAACGTTGTGCCTGATCTCACTCAGGCCCTTGTTATGCTGGCAAGCAACTTAGCCAGCCCCAGAAGATCAGCCCCCCACGCCGCTAAGGTCCAGGATCCGGATACCTTCAACGGATCCAATTCAAGGAAACTACAAGCCTTCCTAGTGCAGTGTAGTCTGAACTTCCATGACCACCCTGATGCTTTCGACACCGACAGCGCCAAGGTAACCTACGTGCTGTCATTGTCAGGACTCGGTGAGGCCGAGGATTCGGTCAATGTCCTATAGGCCATTCGAGGTGGCTAGGCTTCAACGTGCTCATGCGTTGCACCCTGCTGTTCCATGCGTGCCACTTATTTGGACAGGAGCGGTACTGGCGAAGGGGCCGAGGGTATCGGCTTGAGTGAAGGACTTGGACAGGGAAAGGCGGATGAGGGGGTCTAAGCCAAGTTGATATTCTGAGTGAGGAACTATCTACATACATCCGCTACTTATATGGGTTAAGAAGCAAGATGTGGAACAGGGTGGTGTAGGAAATGGAGAACAATAAGGTATGAAAAACCATGTGGAGGCATTGTTCACAGTGAACAAGAATAGAATAAGAAATGTAGGCGAGAATAGAATAATAGAGTATGGCTGAGAATAAGATAATGAAGGAGTGAATGAGAATAAGACAATGGAGGAACGGCCGAAGATAAAACAATAGGGCTGTGATTGAAAATAATAAGTGGACATCGAGTGTCATGGGGGAAGATGGGTAAGGAATTGGTTGGGAAATGAGAGGATAGTGAGAGGTGGAAGGGATAGGTGGGAGAGATAGTCTAGACGATGTACCGGATATGCTGAGCCAAGACCGCATGGTAGTGAGGATAGTATGGGTAAAGGTTGGTTGGTTGGTCAGTCGGTAATACCGAGTAAATCGGAGCTCGGTATCATGGCCTTGACAGTTGTACCTGACTGGTACCACCCTGGACTGGTTTGAACCAGCCCTTTCCACCCCCGATGAGCCAGACTGGCTCCATGACTATGAGGAGTTCGTGAATGAACTCAAAACCAACTTCGGCCCCCATGACCCGGAAGGAGAGGCCAAAGCAGACCTCGAGAACCTCCGCATATGCAATAATCAGCGCATCATGAAATATGTAGTCGAATTCAATCGACTAGCCACCTGTGTCCACTGGGGCGACGCTGCACTTCGTCGCCAGTTCTACAACGGACTCCCTGGCAGGATCAAGGACGAGATCTCCAGAGTAGGAAAGCCCCACTCCCTACTCCAACTCCACCTCCTGTCCCAATCCATCGATGCCCGCTACTGGGAGCGACGATCAGAAATCGCCAGAGAGTCCTCCTCCACCTGGAACTTCGACCGCCCCTATGACAGAGGGGGGACCCCCATGACCACATATTCGGCCCCTAACACAGGCAATAAGACGGCCAATTCAGGCCAACCCATGACCCCGTCCAGTGGCAGCAGGACTACCATGGATCTTTCGTCCAAAATTGGAAAAGATGGAAAACTTACACCACAAGAACAGCAATGCCACTTCAAACAAAACCTCTGCCTCTTCTGTGGCAGATCGGGCCACTCAGCCAAGGAATGCCCAAGATCCACCACCACAGTCACTGAAGGGCATGCAGCCTCTGTGACAGAGGAAGTTGAAGAAGAGTCTGAAACTTTGGACGCTTTGGAAACCGAGGAATAAGAAGCAAGGCCCCCGACTCTGGCACCAGTTGTTCGCATTGAACACCAACTGTGCACAAGGAGTAAAACAAACAATGCGTCCCACCTTTTCAGGAATATGACCACCCGTGACCAATCGTCGAAAAGATTTCAACCTGGAAACAACTCCGACCCTCCAAACTCCGACCCTCCAAACTCCATCAGAATTCTAGTTGCAAGGACACCATATGCTCACCCACTACGATCCATTGATCAACAGGGCATTGAGTACTACTCGTTTAGATATTCGTCCTAACTGATTCTTGGTATCATGGAGCCAGCAGTTTTCACTCAGCCCTCCAAAAAACTCCGCTTAGGAAGAACCCTGACCACTGCGGAATTCCATACCATCCCTTAGACAACACGGTACCTTGTGTAGATTCTCTTAGACTAGAACCCTTCTTGATAAAATGTTAATACGAACTGAACTATTAATGGTTCAAACCAAGACTCGAATTGCAGGACATCTCCCGAAACCCGACGACACTACCACCATCCAAGCGACAATCCGGTAAACAAACACCACGATCATCATGGCCACCACGACCACCACAACCGCCATGACCAAGCCCACCATGACTGCCATGACCACCACGAACACCGTGACCACCATGACTCCAACTGCGGGAATTAGGCAGATGATGGGACGTCTACCCTAGGAAAGGGGAGAACATCCGGAAACAACCCCCATCGGTTTAGGAATCCGAATACTTCAACCAAATGATCCCAACGCCACCTAAAACCACACATGAATTCATGACACCAAGACATACAGGAAAAACAATCTAATCACCACCCCCCTAATCCCGACTAGCCAAAAAGCCTTTCCCCCAACCCTCCTGCCCCAAACCTAACACAATTTCCCCACCTCCAGAACACCCGCTTCCCATCAGAATTACCCATTGGAACCACCCAACCCGCTATCTGAGAAAACAGGTGACCAATTCACGTCATCCAAAAATGAAGCATCGAGCCCCAGATCTTCCTTCAGGAATGTCGATAACACGTCCATTAAGTTCCCGATCAACCTCACATCCTCCAAGCAATCCCCGGTAGTTGTCACCAAATTCCTTATTCCACATGTCGCTTCTTAACCTATATAAGTAGGACATGCATGTACATATTTCCTCATTCTGGGTATCGACTAGGCTTAGGCCCTTCTACCTTCTTCCCCTCTGTTAAGTCCTTGACTCGGGCCGGCATCATCAGCATCCTCCCGAGTACCTGTCTGTTGCAAATCGGTGGCACACACGGCAAGTAGGGCACAACGCACGAGTACATTGAAGCCAATGCCACTACTCTTGGCCTGCAGGACTTGGCCATTGTCTGCCCAACACCCTTCGGCAGTACCGAAGTCCATCAGTACCCAAAGCTTGACATGATTCAGTTCTAGTTAACTTCCCAACTTTCCAAAATTAGGGACAGACGATTGAGGAGGGTGCAACACATAAGTTGAAGCCAAGTTCCTTCAACCTTGAACACTTGAATGACTAATTGTGTCTACCTAATACCAGCCAGCCCTAAGTCCCTGGCGCTTCCTATCTGCTTCTGCCTTTCTGTCCGTGAATCTGACCCCGACCCCCTACATCCTTGGAACCTTGACCTCCTTACAGAATCCTTTGGAAACCTCTGGAAACCCTTCCGGAAGTATTTGATTAAGCACCTGACATGCAGACTTAACAGTCTTCTTCTTCTGCAGTTGTTTTCTCTGAGTTATCTTCTGGCTGCTGATTAGATACAAGGATGTTAGAAGTTGGTTGATTATCATCTGGTGTGTGATATTTTTCAGCTTCAGGCACAGGTTGAATAACATTTGAGAGTTCTGATTTGGCACTATTAGAAGGGCTCTGGATCTTGTCCCTCTCTCTCTCAGCCAGAGAATCACCAGGAATAATAGTAACATTGTTGGTGGTGAGCACATCATCATCATTGAAGACAGCATTACATTCAACTGTTACTGATCTCTTGTGGGGCCAGTGTACAGTATATGGTACCCCTTTGACTCTGACACATAGCCAACAAAGCATCCTACTTGTGCATGGGTATCGAGTTTTCTAGCCTTGAGGTCTTTGATATATGCTATGACACCAAATTCATGGATACCAGCAAGGTGTGGCTTCTTATTGCTTACTGATTCATAATGGGTTTTGCCATTAAGTGCATTTACTGGGGTTCTAATTTAGAGCCATGTAGCATGTGTTATAGCCTCTTCCCATAGACATCAGTGGAAGGGAGATGCAAGTAGGGAATGGCACGGGTCACCCATGGGTCAAATGTGAGTAACCCATACCCAACCCATGGGAAACCTGAACCCATCAACCCATGGGTTTTTTCCCATGGGTTGACAGTTGTTGGGTATGCACCACACCTGCATGCATGTGGCACGTGTGCCTATGGTGCATACATCACATATGTGGTGTTTGTCATATGCACGTACAGTGTTAGCGTCCAAGTTCGTGTCAGGTCCAAGCTGACGTAAGTCGGTCCGAGTCGTGTGTTCGGAGTCGTAAGGACTTGGCTTCAACTTTAATGTTGCGCCCTCCTCGATCGTCAGTCCTTTATTTCGGAGGTTCGGAGAAGATAAGTATTCGGAGTTCAAGAGTGAGTGGGAATACAAGTCGATATTCGAACTAAGGTATAGTACAGAAGTCTGGAGGTATTTATATATGCGATCCTTATTGTAACTAATTAGGAATAGTCAAGAGAACAATAAGATGAACGAAAATGGAGTACAAGAGAAATATACATCTGGTGTTACCATAAGACTATTGTTCGACGAAAACGGAAGATGTCCGAGGTAGGACCCCGGAAAATCAGGGAAGAGGTTCGCCGGGCTCGAATGAGCTCGAACGGCAAAAAGTTCGGATGCAGAAATTGGGGGCTAGGGAAAAAGATTCGGACCCAGACAGACCTATCCCAAAGGGGCCAAATTCGTTCGGACAGAAAGAAAAAATAGAAAAATCTGCCTGGGCCTCTCTACCTGGTTTCTACATATAGTTGCATGTAAAAACAATATAATACAAGTTGGACAACTAGAGGTGAGAGTGTGCAAGAGTCACGTATACCTCACACCTTTTTTTCCTCCCTTTGTGGAACTCTTCAGGTCCTTTATCGCTGATCCCAATGCCGGCAAACACTTGGACAACTCCTGGAAAGTGGCCCAGTCCTTGTTGTCCACCAAGATTGTCTGCAAATTGGCAAACTTTACCTCCTCCTGGAGCCTACAAAGAAAATGAACTGATGGCATGTGAAGATATGTCTCAGCCCTAATGGTAGCCTTATCAAAATGGATGGAACAGAAGCGGTTTGGTGAGTTTGTCCGCTCAAAAGTCTGTGCCACCACATAGGATAAAGCACTGATTGCGGACGTGGTGGCCTGCCATGCATGTCGACTCCCGCTACCAGCCTCCTTTGAATAAAATGTTAAAACTGGTTAATTGTGAGCCGGTGCTATGAGTGGAGATAAGTAACAGTAAAGATACCTCTTCCAACATATATTGACCCATTCCAATATACAAATGCCCAACTTCCTGCTTTCAATGGGACACGGGGTGGGGTTTCTGGACTTATGCCATTACCAACCAAGCCATCGGCGAGATATTGCGAAAAGTTTATATTTCCCTTATTGAAGAGTTCGGCTCGTGCAACCCGTGCCTGTGTGTTTTTGTGAGATAGCAGGTCCCTTGTCTGGTGAATGCAAGTTACATACCGTGTTGACTCGTTCTTTGGCTGCAACCTTAGCATTGGCTGAGTTCCCAGTAAGAGTCAGAATTTCTTTAGGACTTCTTGTTCCAGGTACGGTTCTAAGCTTCCACCGTACATCCCGTTCTAGGCCACTACCTGCTCGACGAATGGTTTCTGCCATCTGCATACTGAGCTGTTGATGGTCAGTCTGGACTGGAGATGTTAGGGTTGTATCCTGGGGGTTTGCACGTGTTTTGATGCTCTTCGAAGCCCGCTTTGTTTGATGGGCAAGATGGACAGCGACCAACTGCGAGAGATTTTTTTGTGTGACCATCAGGATAGAGTCGGCGTTGACTCCACTTGTGGTCCCCTGTATATTTGTAGATGTTTCAAGGGTGTTACGTATACCTTCGATTATCATTGCATCACAGCAAAGGGTCCCTTCAAAGTCAGCAGCGTCACTGCCTCTGGACAACTCAGCCCTGGAAAAAGTGAAGGGTTAGCACTTTATTGGCTTTAATGTGGCCAATGTACTTACAGTGCCCTTCTCTCTTCAATATCCAAAGAGATCGCTGCACATGTCAACATGTGCATGCGGTGTTGAATCTCAGTATCAACTTCTTCCCAACAAGTGGTCTGTTGGATGCTAATCAAGTGTTGGAGGGCCACAGTCTCGGTCTCATTGTTGGGGTATTCAACTGAGTCTGCTTCATCAGGGTCAGAAAACGGAAGAGTTGGGTCAATAGTCGAGGAAATAGAAAGGTCATCAGCATGGATTCCGAGTAGAGCCAAAAGGGTAACAGCCTCATCCCAGGCTTCTCCTGCTGCAAGTGAGATTTTGTCATCTGTAGGGTATGTCGCCAGTGATTCGATCCGAGCATTCTCAGGGTCAAGGTATGAGTGAGAATAACCCATGGCCCAAGCCTTGGGATCTGTACCTTTAGAGAATAGCAATGCAGCCCGGATAAGAATGTGTAATCGGGGAACCATATATAAGAAGTTGAG